>JAUOBV010345949.1:0-10820 GCA_032360425.1 Rubia occidens | reverse complement strand
TGTCATTGATGAAATACCTTTACGCGTTCTTTGCTTAAAGTGCTTATCAATGAGATTTGCAAATGGTCGTTGAACGTATTTGCAAATTACTAACTAAGAAGAAATGAATGTTGATCTTCAAATGGACGTGTAATATTCCCCATAGGCAATTAATGTGAATGAATGAGTGAATGGGTCTAGGACCTATAAGAGGTTTGGAAGCGGGAACCACTTTCCCCCAAGGCTTTGTTAATTGTGATTTTGCCATATTTTTAGTAGCTTGTGGCATAATAGCATAATTAGTTCACTTTGATAGTTGTGTTGTCTTTCAATACATAACTTAGAAAATCAACCAAAAATCTCCCGTTTACATGCTTTCTTATATATCTATATGTGTGTGTGTGTGTGTGTGTGTGTGTCTAGTCTAGTATTTACCCTTATATGCAAAAACTTAGGAAAATTCCTCTTCTTTGTGGATGACCCCGACTAGCCATTATCTACTTAGTTGTAGTTATGAAGCAATTAGGGCTTATAAATTGTATTTTTAAGAGGTACGGCGATGACCTCCTATCTATGCAACAAGATGGTGAGTTGGTCACCTTGTTCATCAAGAGCCTGGAGGGAGAAAGGGTAAGGGTAGCTAAAACATGGCTCTAGAAATCTAGGCATCCCGATAAGGCACAAAGTGCAGTAGTTCGAGTCTCTGTGTTCGAGCCAATCTACCATTCTAAGGCTGGATTGATGTCTGCCAACCATCCTTTCAATGATGTGGGAGAGGCGTTGGGGAGTGTTGATAGCTGACCTATATCTTTGATCGGACATGGAGATGATCCCCAACCCAAGGACTTGGAAGGCGATGCGGCCCGAGATGATAAATTTTATTGCCTTAATGTCAGCGATAATGAGGTAATAAGTACAATTAATTACTACATCTACTAAGATTTTTATTCTAGGTTAAGACTCATTTAAGTTTAATTCAATTTCTCTCCTGGCGTCATCTCCAATACAATCCGGATCAAGCAGCTCCTACCATCTATCGAAGCAAAAATTCCTGCATGAAAGGCCACTGAAACAGGTACACCTCAAAATCATTTATCTTGTCCCATATTTAATTAGTTTTTGTTCAACCTTAAACTCGTTTGATTCCTTAATCTCAGATTAACAACTAGCGCACTTTCAAGACATATCTGAACATGGGGAACTACATCAAGTACTGACATGAGCGTGTAAAGAGCATGCAAGAGTTGGAAAAGTTAGTGTTGTTGCCGCAATTCCGACCTTCAACTTTTTCCACGAAACATCAAAGTGGAATGCTCATCTATGAGATGGTGGAGTTTGGAAAAATACTTGGCAAATTCAAAGCAATGGGCGGCTATCGAACTCACAGATAGATGTGTGGATGGGGTACGGTTAACTTCTCACATAAAGTGTATTAATTTTTTCTGAATTTGTTTAATAAATTAACAAATGCTATTCTTCAAATAACCTCTAGGACCAGGTCCTTGGCACCAACAATGGCCACATATAGTTTATTCCGTGCAACATAGGAAACTTGGTCTAGGATTTCAAATCTGTAAAAGTCGATAGTTGTGTGAAAGCCATTCTATATACCATGCTCATGACTGACTCCGATATTTATGTGGTTCCATACATTAAAATGTAAGTGACACTAAAATTTTCTCAATTTTGGCAAATTGTTCTCCGATTACAATATCATTCATGTGCTACTTTTTTTAACGCATCAACCATTGGTACCCAGTACTCATCCGTCCTGGTACAGAGGAAGTTTTTACCCTTAACTCAATGATTAGAGGAATCAAACCCACAACACTTTTGAAAACCAAGTCATTTATAGGTACTTTCATTCCTTCCATCATACTTATTTTAACTTTTATAAGTGTGAACTACGTAACCATTAAAAGTTCAACATTCCCAGGCTAGCATGCCAATATCAAAGGGAGAAGAGGAAGATAGAATCATCTTCGGATTATACCTTGAAAATCACAAATATTAATGTAAGTCATTCAAACCAAGAGTCCCTTCATTCTGAACATTATTTAATACAATTACACTATCTCAATTATTTTTATTTGCAGTACTAGCGTCAGGTGAGTGGTTAGGAATGCGGTATTGCGTCATTTTTTCATGGAAAAAATTGTGCTCAAGACTACCTCTACCAATATTCTAGAGGTCATTCGACAAATTACGAATTAAGCATTTGATTATCTTACCTAATAAATACTTTCACCTAATTAATGTTGGGAATGTTTTGTACACAACATGTTTTTACCCAGGGACAAGAAGCGTACAACGCCAAAAAGATAGCAGATGTAGCCGCCAATGGTGAGAGCTTGGATGGACGCATATTCGAAGGAATGCAAGACTTCTATCCTGCTATAAAATGGAGGATAAAAAGTTGAATTCTTTTTTATTTAGTTGTTTTCTAAATTTGCTGGTTCATGGATGATTTTTTTACACTTCTATAGTTTTTACATTAATCATTTCTTATTTCTTAGAATTAATCTTGATTCCATTATGACTATATTTGATTATGTGTGATTAGATTTAGAATAATTAAGCTATTCTGATTTTCTTCTGTGAAATTTCTCCGGATTTCAATTCGGGATGGACTAGGCAAAATTTAAATAGAGCATTGCAAATGCAAAACAAAACTAGCATCGGTTTGTGAATTTAACAACCATTGATGGAATAATGAGCACCTATATGAATATTATACCAGTGCTCAGCATATACCGATGCAAGAAAATTAAAAAAATTCTTAGTACGAGCATCGGCAATTCTTTTTACACCTATGCTTGATATAAACCAGTGCTCAAATTATAATAGCACATGACATCATTTTTAAATTCAGCGCCGGAAACACTCACTACCGGTTCCGATCATGATCAGCACCAGTATTCTCTAATTAGCACCGGTAGGATCACAAGTTATTTTAGCAGCAGTAGCAATTGACCAGTGCTGGTTATAGGGAACCCGCACCTCTACACTATAATTGTCACCGGTAGTATTTTACTAGTGATGTATATAAATTTCTTGCACCAATTTTATTTACCAATACCTTTGTACCTATATTTCAGCACCCCATACTTAAATACTAGTATTTTGGTGGTTGATGGGGGGTCGAATAGCCGGTGCATATGTACCAGATTACCGCTACCTTAAGTAGGGTTCTTGCTATGAATGAAAGACATCCCTAGCGAGAGTTCTCTAAGCATAAACTTTGGACAATAAATCTCAGCATAAACTTTGAACAATAAATCTCAGCATTAACATCCATCAACATAAGCCAACTAGGTTTGGCGTTCTCCATCCACATGATCAGAATGTAAATTTACAATTATATCTAACTACGAAACCGTAGCCTTTGAGCATGCTGAAAAGGTACGTTAATAATAATATAAGAAGAAGAACTTAAACTCCACAAATCCATAAAGTCTCAATAGAGACATATACTCCACAAGTCTTAATTAAAGGGTTTTTTTTAAACTTAAAGTTGCTGATTTGTTCTGTAAATTTATCTTTTTTATTTTAATTATTCTTTAAAATATGATGCCGATGATGCCCAATTTAAACATAATATTCGTCGCAATTCAAATTGCATACTCCCTCCGTCCCTCTGTTTTTGTCTTACGACAACAAATGCCATTTTTTAAAAGTCATTAAAATAGCATAAAAATAGTTTGTAAACAAAAATGTATTTCATCTCTTTTTTTACATTCAAAATTTTGTCAAAATGGAAATAAGACAATAATATAGTTAGGGACACAAAATAAGGCAGGTATGACACAATTAGGGGGGCGGAGGGAGTATCATTCATTATCACGCTTTTCAATAAACATGTTTAACTGTTAATATTTTTAACTACATATAATAACAACAAATAAAAAGTATATTTAGAAATTACTTGTTACGAATAATATTAAATAATATTACATATGATAATATTTAGAAATTACGTGTTACGAATAATATTAAATAATATTACATATGATAATAGTGTTGCTTATATATTTATTTAAATATGCATTCAAACTGTGATAGAAAATAGAGTTAAAAAAACAGAGTAAGTGCGAGTAACATATATCATTTTAAAATGTTAACTTGTGTCTAAAAAAGTACCAATCATATTTTAAAAGCTCAATTTTGAGAAACAAGACTTTTTCGAGACAACTACTTTACCTTTTCATATTAAATATTATAATGAATATTGCATTTTATTACTTATTTCAAAATATTTTTAATTTTAAAATATTAAAATAGAGTTTATTATGTATATAATTAATTTATTTAAAAACCGTTAAATATTGAATACAATAAAAATTAATTATGTTTATAATATTTCATTCAAAATTATTTAAAAAGTAATTATTTATATGTTAAAATTTATTTTAAAAGGTTATCATAATTATATGTAACTCATTGCAATAAATAAAATTAAATATCAAAAGACCTTATTAGTCTCACTAATTATAAAATGTCCTCATTTAACAGTTTTAGTCCGTCTTAAATATTTTTTTACCATTTATAAATAATATATATACATGTTTTTATCAAAAAAATCTATCATTGCATAAAAATCCAAACATTTTATTATTTTCAGTGATATATATATATATACTCCTATATAACAATGTGAAATTTATGGTTTTAAATATATTTTTAGAAGTTATATATTTTTACAAGTTATGGTTGATTATATATAGTGAAAAATTAAAACCAGTAATATATTATAATATTAGTATGTTAACAAGTAATGATTGATTATATATAGTAAAGAATTAAAATTAGTCAAAATGACTTCAATATCCCCCAGTTGACAGCACCAAAGCAAACAATTTCTATTATATGGTGCTTGCGATAAGTTAAAATGTACAATATTAAGTTAAAATTTATACTCCCTTCGTCCCAGTTCTATTTACACAACAAGCATTATGACGCTGTTCAAGAAATATGTTCGACCGCTAGAATGTTTATCTATGTATAATAACAGAAAATAAAATGTTGATATTTTAAAACCTACTTGTTACGACGAATTCAACAATACCATATACGATGTTATTCATATTTCTATTCAAATATGTGGTCAAATTTTGATAAATAACAGTGTAAAATATTAAGTATGCAAATAGAGTTGGAAGGAAGGAGTAGTATCTAAATTAAAAATAGAGAAAGTCTCAGGAAAGACGACCTTTCCATAAACTTATCGACAGTCCACAATGATTTTTAACTTAAATTTCATAATTTTTTAATAAAATTTAAATATTGTATTTTAAAAGTTAAAACATATAATAATAGAGTCCGTCTCTTGAAAGACGGTCTTTCCATAAGTTATGGAAAGACCAAGGTTTAAACTGTAAATTTGAAAAACTCAAAATAAAATTTTTGGTTATATTAATCGGGTCATAAACCCATCACTTCTAAATATGGCATAATAAATTTTTAATATTGCAACTAAAATATTTTACCTTTCTAAAATTCCAATTCAACCCCGTATTTCCATATGCCTATGGAAGGACGGTTTTTTTCAAGACTTTTCCATAATAATATGTATTTGAATGTTCAAATATAAAAATATATAATATAATTTTTTTAAAATTTCTAAATTTAGTATGGAATTTAACAAATGCAATATATAAAGTAAAAAATAAGTGGCATGTCAATAAACTTATGGACAAAAGCCTGTCAGGAGATTCACTCTTAAAAATATTATGTTTTTTACACTTTATAAAAGTAACGTCTTTTTAAATTTAATTTCATCCATTCATTTCATTCACATAAATCGAAACACCTAAACATATGTTTACCATTTATGGAGAAACGGAGTACTTCCTCTGTTTCTCTATTTGTGTCACACTTACCTTATTGGGATGTTTCTTTTTAAATGACACACTTTCCATTTTTGGCAAGATTTCTTTAATTTCATCAACTCATTCTACTTTTTCTTTTCTACCTTCAATTTGATCTACTAATTTTCTTTACCTAAATCCAAACACATATACTAAACACCAAGGGAGTATCTCTTATTTCCACCCCCACACCTCCCCAATAACTGTATATAATCGGACACCAAGAACCCTCAGACAATAATCTATTTTCTTCCTATTCGGCAGCGGCAGAATAATATAAATATTCAATGGCCTCAGGTTCTTTTCTTGTTGCAGCAATTCTTGTCTCTTTCTTTGCAGTCACTTGCTATGGCGTCACCTTTTCATCCCTACAGAACCACAGAACTCTTCTTGTATCTACCTCCCTAACATCATCAGGCCAAGGTAAGAATCAATCCTCTTTCACCAAACTGTAATCAAACATTCCAATATTAATTTCATATTTTCATGTGTCTACACCAACTTGACTCGCAGTTCAAAAGGCCGGGGAAGATAAAATCACAATCACATGGTCATACAACAACACGTTTCCAAATGGCACCGATTCATCGTACGAAACCGTGAAGCTCAAGCTGTGCTATGCTCCGGTTAGCCAAGTGGATCGGTTGTGGCGGAAGACGGCGGATGAGTTGAAGAGGGACAAGACTTGCCAGTTCAAGATTGTTACCAAGCCATACATGGCGGAGAACAACACCTTCGTGTGGGCTATAGAGAGTGATATACCAACTGCTGCATACTTTGTGAGAGCTTATGCAGTTGATTCAGCTGGTAAAGAGGTCGCATTCGGGCAATCCACAGATCCGAACAAGACTACGAAGCTCTTTGATGTTGAGGCTATCAACGGGCGCCATACTTCCCTGGATATGGCCGCCGTGTGCTTTTCTGTGTTCTCTGTTGTGTCCCTCTTTGCGTTCTTCTACACGGAAAAGAAAAGGGCCAGAGCTAGCTAGAAAGAGTGATTCTAGTTTTAGGGCGTGAGCTACAAATTAATTGTTTTCTGTTAGACTCCAAGAATGTTCCGAAGGCATATTTTTTCCTTCTCGTGTTCAACATTTGGATATTGGGCATCTAGCTACTTCCCCCCTTTCTTTTAATAATTAATCGGTCTTATTGGGTTCCCAACCCTTTCCTATTAAAGATCAGTTATTGTCGAAAATGACTTACATGAAGCAATGGCCGAAGCCTTACATTAATCCGTGCCCTAAGCCTTACATTTGAGGCGCTAATTAGTTAGTACAATACTAATCTACGGTCTCAAATGGCTAAATCAGAGATACACAAGGTACTAATGGATAATACAATACTAAGCAAAGGCCAATGTGTCAACGAATAAGGGAAAATCAAGAATAATTAGTTATCATTGCAAAGCTTTAGTGTAGTCACATTAGTACGACCCGAGACTACCCTCAAGAGCAAATACAATGAAATATCAAATAAATGCATACAAAAAGTTTCATCCACACCTTTGATCGAACATTTAAGGCTATGAAAACAAAATCAATGAATCTCCCCAACTAAAAGTCTGGTTCGTCCCCATTTAAACCGTTAAGACCATTTCCCCTATGATTCTACATTTATGTCCACCATGAATTTTATAGGTTCTTTGTTGCTCTAGTATGTGATTAGATGGAGGTGTCTGTTGTTGTGTTCAACACCTGCCACTCCTAGTAACCGCCATGGGTGAAAACGAAAAATACTTTTCTACAGTAAGTGCCATTGAAAAAGAGGAAAAAAATCACTTTTCTAGTATTTCAGGGACTTTGTTAGCTTTTGCATTTTCTTTAGGGCTTTAAGAAATACTCCCTTTGGTGACTTTATATTGGCACAAGATGGCATAAATTTTTTGAAAAAGTAAAATTTGTGGTGGATATTGTATTTGGAGAAGAAAAAGTAAATTGAATGGATATAATTAATCTAGTATTTTCCATAAGGGAAAGTGCCAATATAAAAAGACCATCCATAAATGGTAAGAGTGTCAATATTAGAGGACCGGAGGGAGTAGGATATTATCTACAATTAACGGAATATTTTGAAAGTGGCATTCATATCCTCCAACTTACTTATTCTGAGCAGTTTGTGAGGGTGATGCGTGTTGAACCATGATCATGAGAGTAGAACCTTACTTCAATACGCTGATACTGCAAAACAAACTTTCTAGATTCTGGGAAGAAACCTTGATGGCAAAGTCAAACCAAAAGTAATTGATGTGAATAATAAGAATTGAATGAATAGAACAAAGGAATACCTCGGTATTTATAGGGGTTGATCTCTAATAGATCTTCCAATCAAGCTAGGATAAATATGCACTTTCCTCATAGGAATAGTGGTATTACCATAATGGGGTTAACATATAATTTGTATGCCATAGATGTACCTAGAATAGAGGTGCGATCTGAAGGAATAATCGAATTTAGATTTCTTCCATTAACTTTTGGGTTTCGGTCCAACAAAACCTTATGCTCAAAGATAGAGTGGCAGTGTGGTCTTGGGCCTGAGGGGGAGTTTCAGCTCCAACCCATATCAAGAGCCTCCGAGAGATCAAAAGTTATGAGATTCGGCGAAGACCATTGGTTCTCTCTTATGTCAACGACCGGCCGAAGGTTATGCACCGAGCTTGACCCACAGTATTCCTTCTAATGAGGATAACCAGTGGGTGCTTAAATTGTTTTGGCCGCATTCTACATTGGTGAAGTCTCCACGTGCCACAGCCTCGGGTAGAGTGAGAACTTTTTGCATACGGTGCACATGATCACCAATTTTTTGAGAGGTAATTATTACCTCTAATCTAAATAATCTCGTAGGTAGATAAACCACTCATTTTCATTAAAATTAATTTCACTTTTCGTATATGCTTCCTCAGCCGTCGTTTTCAAATGTAAAAGCCCTCCTTATTTTCAGAGTATCTCTTTAAGAACTTTTTCGGCCAAGTAATTTTTCTCCTTTGGTTCTTCTTTTTCTTTGTCCATTCCAAAATCTTCCTACGTCGATTCCTCTTCCTCCAAGGGGGATGGCCAGCCCCGACAGGACAGTGGCTCTGATGGGGGTCCTCTTCCATAGTATTCCTTAAACCTTTTGCGATACTTATACAAACAATAGCCCAGCTGGAGGGTTCTGGTAGAAGTGGGATGTCCATGTTCACTTTATATGCCAAAGGGGTAAATCTTATAGATGGGTCCATTCTTTGACCAAGGAGTGGAGGGATCAATTTCTCAATTTCGATATTGCTTGATATTACTGTCCGGGCTGGAATGATCAGGAAATTGGGGGTAGGTCCCATGATGCTTCTCTTATCCATGGTGAGGTGTCCCAGCTGATAGCAAGGCTCAAGTCTTTAGATGTTAGGGGCTATAGGACGGAACTTGATAAATATGATATGTCCGATAAGCCTTCGTCTATCCCTCTCAAAGCTGACTGCTCTTCTTCCAATACTAAAGGTTCCGTTCAATCTTTATTTTTTTTATACTCTCTCTCTCCATCCTGTCATAAAATCTTACTTTCAACTTATTTTTTTCTAGCCGTTTGTTTCATCAAAGGGTGTTATTGCTCGCCATCCCTTGAAGGGTACCTCTACTCTGGATTTGGCTAACTTGGCTCTGGCATAACTGATATCCTTAACTTCTAGTATCCATATCACGAACCTTCTCATGGTTCATAAGTGCAAAGATTCAGAAGGTGAGAGCATTGACCCCTTTGGCCAAAATATTTTTATATGGGGGCTCTAGTTCATTCTGCATGTCTAAGTCCTTCTCCAGTTGGCCCTGTTTTTCCTGAGGTTTACCAGTCTCAGGTACGTATGATCTTATTTTCGTTCTTTGTATTTCTATCACTTTGTGCTGAATTTTTCTTTTGAATTCTACGATTTCTTAGTATGCGGCCAATACTTTGGCTCAATTGGCACAACTGGATTCCGTGGTGGAGTATGACATCATCCAACATTCGAAAACTTGGATTGCAAGTTTGGAGCCCACTCATTAGGCTGAGAAGGAAGCCTATGAGAAAATCTTGAAGACAACATGTTCTATCACCACTACTTGCGAAGCCACTACCGAAGAGTTCCGGTTCTTTTCTGATGTATGGAATCATAAGGATCTCCTGTGAGCGTTCTGGGACAATGTTGTAAAAACCAAAACTTTCAAGGCCTTCTTCCACCAGCTTGCTTATAAGGCTATGAATTATGACCAAAGTCAGATTGGCGTGGAACTTTTTTATGTGCCTTACGAGAAGAGTAGGAGGTTCCTTTCCCTATAAATTTCATATGAGGCTAAAGGTGTCGTGGAGCATGCCCTATGGGAAGTTGTTCGGGGTGGAGAGATCCATCTCCCTTACATAGATCTTTTGAGGATTTATCTCAATATGTGACGATTAACAAGGTGAAGAAGATTGCCTTTGATGAGGACCCTAATTGAAAGCAGCTTGTTCTCGACCCTTCAACAATTGTGCATATCGAGTCCAGGGGGCCAATTGGAGGAGATGATCGGCTTTTGATAGGGGGGCTCAAATTGATAACCCCCAATTTGTTGTTGATGGTACCAAAGCTTAAAGCGAAGGTGGGGAGATTGTCCAGGAGATGGATTGGGAAATTTCCTTGGAGAATAGGTTATAGCTTCTTCCTTGCAATAAGTTATTTGACTTTTTCCCTTTTTTTTCTAAGAATATGTTGTGAACTCTTATGATGAGATTTCTTTTTTCCTTGGCCACTTGCAAATATACTATTTTTCATTTTTGTAGTATGGTAGCCACCATATCCCTACCCCTTGGAGAGCTTATGCTTTGATCATTGGAATGTTTCAAGGCACGAATCATAATGAGCCTGTACAATTTCTCGCACTGGATAACATGCACCGGCACAATTCATAACTGTAAAGTCCAGATTTACTTAATTGGCAATTTGTGGAAATTATGCAAATATGGATAGTTTGTGTTGAAACATCAAAG
>JAUOBV010345839.1:0-10822 GCA_032360425.1 Rubia occidens | reverse complement strand
AATATATTTAATTTTCTAAAATTAAGATTATACATTAGAAAATTTTAATTATTTATATTTTCTATGAGAAAATAATTTATTTATTATAACTTTTTTGGTGGTATTATACCATAGCGTACCGATACCATCCAACTTTTGTGTATACCGATGTGTTGGTGTGCCAAGGATTTGGTACGGTATTGATTTTTTAAAATAGTATACCGACATAGTTGGTATGGTACGTGGTATTAGTAAAAAGTGATGGTAACCATATCGAATCCATCCCTACTCCCTCTTGGCATGTCAATGGCTTTTGGCCTGGCTCTTGCGTAGAGCCTCCTGAGGGGTCTCCTGAGGGCTCTTGCGTAGAGCCTCCTGAGCCCACTGTAGAAATTTGGGAACTCTAGAGGGGTCTCTTAATATTAAGAGTCCCTATTGCCCATGCCCTTACGCATGTTTACCGTCCTATGATTAAAACAATTCGTATAACTGAGTAAGTTTGTGATTTAATCAGTATCGACCATAAAATTTTCTATGTAGTAATTTATTGTAGATAAAATTTTCTATGTAGGAATTTATTGTAGGTGGAGGTTTGGGCCACTATTTAATATTCTTTAATATTTTAAATTATTTTTAAAGAAATCACTAATTTATTTCATCTGATTTGACCCACATCCCACGTACAATAAATCTCCATATAAAGCATTGTCTGCACTCTCCACCATGCTAGGAGTTAGTTGCTCCTGAATTTTAGAATATGTTTTAATTATATTTTTATTTTCAGTTATGAATCTGATAAGGAGGATTCTTATAGGAAAAGGTTGAAATATAAAATTTTCAAATTAAGTACTCCCTCTGGTTTCTTAAGATTGTCCTCAAACAAAATGACACATTATTTTTTAAAAAAAGTAAAATGAGTGGTGAAGATTGTATTGAGAGAGTAAAAAGTAAATTGAATGGATGAAAATAACCTAAACTTTGCCAAAAGAGGAAGAAACCATTGTTAAAAAACTAAAAAAAAAGAGGGAAGAGAACCAATGTTAGGAAACTGAAGAGTACAATTATAACAATAATAAATGAATAAAACATGGTTGTACATAGACGCGGTGACCAAAACCTCAAGTACGTGGAATTGTTTGCAGTAATGATGACGATACTCATGAGGTACATTTTGTAATTTGTAAAACTTTAGTTTGTACATTGTCTCACCATAAGTTATGGTGAGATAGTCTCATATGAGTCTTTCTCCCGTGTAAAATAGATTAAATCTACGCAATCGGTTAGTGTCGAATTACTGCCGGCTCAGAAGGAAGTGAGTGATCTCCGTTATCATCTCTTCTAGAAGCCTACAACATCTCCCTTCTCTTTTCTTACTCCACTTTTATTTCCAGGTTTGTAGGTTTGGTTATAAGTGTGTAATTACTAATTAGTGCCATATTACACCAAGCATCCACCATTAATAAATAATAGTAGAACTCATTAATTTTGCCAAAATACCTCCACTGGCAACGTGGTGTGACATATTCTCCATAAATAACCAAACGTATGGGCTATTTTTCTTTTCTTTTCTATTTCGCTGATTTCTTTTCTAGAAACTAATAATAATCAAAGGAGTTGGAGTTCAATTTTATCTCTAGAATGCTGAAATCCTAAAAATTTAATGAGCATTTAAATTAATTGCAGAAGCTTTCAAGAGATATTCTTGAATATGTTGAAATTGTATTATAAGATCCCGTTGAAGTTGTCACTATAAGAGGTTATTAGTTGGAAATTAATCTTTTTTCATGATTTTCAGGAATTATATTTCACTGTTAAATATATTTAACTACGTACAAAAATTGTAAATAAAAAGTTCACATTTAGAAACTAATTATTACGACGAATCCAACAATATCACATAAGATAATATTTTTGTTTATATATGTATTTAAATATGTGATCAAAGTTAGACAATGTTGACTATTAAATAATGATAAGTGTGCAAATTATATTGGGACATGATATTTTAGTACGGATAACAAGTGAAAAAGAAGCTGAATAACGAGAGCAGATATGTCTTAATCATTAAGAAAATGCTAAAGAAAGCTGGAAAATTTCTGGAAAATTTCAAACTCTTATTACGAGATCAGAATTTATAGATTCAGTACTATTAATTCTCTCTTTTTTTCAATAAAAGGAATCGCAACAATTTAATTTTGAGGACAGCAGAGAAAAGACAAAAAAAAATCAAGGAAAAAAATTCGTGCCCATTACAATTTAGATGCCACGTTGTCAGCAATTATAGTGACAGAGACACAATCTTTGAACAAAAGCATCTTCACAGGTTCCGTATGCCTGATCGCCGGGGTAAACTTCTTTGCACCATTTAGTGCAACAATCATCGTCGCATTCTGCAGTGCATGGACCTTGGTTGAAAGTGCAAACGTTTTGCTGAACTCCAACTGCAGTTTGCTTCTCTAGCCTTGCATCCCCACTAATGGCAACTGTAAAATCAAATCGCAACTCAGAACTCAGTAAATCACCCCCACAAGCATGACATATAAGTGAGTCGGGCTCGCTTATTTTGAAAGTAGGAGAGACTAGCTCTACCTTTTCTCCAAAAATAGTTTATTCTTTTAAAATAAGCTGTTTTTTTTCCAACTTTACCAAACACAAAAAAAGTGACTTTGCTTATAGGCAAAGCAGATTACAATCTCTGCCAAACAGAGGCTCGATCAACTCAAACACAACATAAAACACAACACGAAACGTTACCTGATATTAAGAGAACTAGAGCGAAGAAGGTTGTTGAGGATGAAGAAGCCATGTTGTTCGAGGAGAAAGAAATTAGGTCAAGATGATATGCTAAATGCTTGAAATTGAGGTGGTTTTTGAAGACCATAAGAATTGGCTTTATATAGTAGTAAGCACCTTCATTATTTTTAAGAGTAATACAGAGTCTATGTATAGTTTTAATATACAAAATATCCAATGTAGTCAATGTTATGATCCGTAGTAATCTTTTGTTGTGAAGTATTCTTAGTAATAATATTTTGTTGCAAAGTATTGTTAGTAATAATTTTTTGCTGTAAAGTATTGTTGATTACATATATTAAAGAGGATAATTACCTTAGCCGTGATTTATTGCAATATATTTTAATTATTACAATAGTGGAAAGATAACATTTCTCGTCAGACCGTCTCACGGTTAAATCAATTATGGCAAATGTCATTCCTATAAATTTTAAGGTTAGAAGATTATAGTTACTTATATTGTTGAAATGTATTTTTTTTAAGTTCTCAAAATTTTGAAAAGGTTATTGCAATAAATGAAAATAAACATCAAATTATCCAGTCTAACATTTAGGTGAAACAACATTATGTGCAGTGAAAATTGATGTTTGGTGAGTTTATAATTCGGATCTGGTGCATTTGTGTAGTTAGTGAAAAAGGGTGTTTTGTGTCGAATGCTCTCTCCCGGTATTCACAATTTGCCGCAATTATTCATCTATATAAATCGATAACTTGTTGATATATATTTTTTGTCATTATTATTGTTATTTTAAAGAGACATATAAGACGTTTGTTTGTACAAATGTGTATGAAGTCGTACATAGCTTTCTACCACTTCCTTTCAAATGAAGTTTTAGCCTAACATTTCTCTAAATTTGGAATTGGTATGGAATTGATTCAATTGTGAAATCAAGAAATTTCCTCTTTAATTTAATTAAGAAGCCAATATCTCTTGCATATCTATTTTGATTTTATTCAAAATAGATTTTTTAAAATAATTTTCTGTTACTCTTTAGAATATAAGTAAATGAAGAAGTCTAATTATTTAAAAATTCTTTTGAATTTAAAGTATTTTAGCCA
Source organism: Rubia occidens (assembly GCA_032360425.1). Classification (NCBI taxonomy): domain Eukaryota; kingdom Viridiplantae; phylum Streptophyta; class Magnoliopsida; order Gentianales; family Rubiaceae; genus Rubia; species Rubia occidens. The sequence goes on along the minus strand of JAUOBV010345839.1, from coordinate 6,991 downwards.
TTCAAACTTAATCGTCGTAAGTATTTTTTTTATTTTTTTGTCGCTAGATGTATCTCTCTTCTGCTCGAGATTAATTCACAAAAGAAATTGAGAAAAATGGTTAGGTAACCCCAATTTTTTTAAAAGTGCAGACGTAGCCCCCAATTTTTTGTGTGCAGATATACCCAAATCCAACATTGACTGAAAGACTCATAACCCTCTCATCGAAAACCAACATTGACTTGTCAATTTCTGGCATTGACCAAATTTGTAAAAACAAAGATATCAACGTCCAGATTTCAGTTAAAATTCGGACGGTTTTGCACCTGAAGTGGGCATATCTGAGTGCCACTATTATTAAAACTTCCTGCACCAAAAATTCAAACAATATGCTCCCCCGATTTCCTGATGCGTTTCTCGTTCGTTTGGATAGGCCAAGATGTCCGAATCAGATCCACTGTTTTACGTCTCTGGTTCAGTTTGCACGAACTCATGTTGTGTAGAATCCCAAATAACTAACCTAATTGTAAGTAAGCTCTTCACTGAGATTAAAATTTAAATTTAGGTTAGTTATTTTGGATCCTACACTACATGATCGATTCATATCTACAACCATTTAGACCCGAACTAATTAAAATTTTAAAGTGATTCATTGCAACAAACTTCCCATTCAGGCTCTGGACCTCCTTAAATATCTTGGGTGGCTCCATATTCCGGATCTCCTACAACTTTTTAGCATTTTCCTGTAAACCTTCATTGAATACCATGTGACTGAGGAACTTCCCTGCTCACACACAAAATTGGCATTTGGTTGGGTTAAACTCCATCATTGTTTCCTTAAAATGCTTCAGGGTCTCGCTGACATCCTTCAATAAGTCTTCGTATTGGGCTATTCTAATCACCGACGCACACCTCCAAATTTCACCATTTCTGCCTCTTGAAAAATTTATCCATGACCCGTTAATAAGTGGTATCGTGTTCCTCAGGCCGAACGACATCATGTGATACCCAAAAGCTCCCCTCTTCGTGATGAATATTGTCTTCTCTATGTCTGACTTCAGAATTGGGATCTGATGGTACCCTTGTATACTTTACTACTTCTTTGTTGACTGTTTTGTTGTGCTTACTGAAAATAATCCTTCAGCTTCCATTGGTCTTTTTAACGAGCACTGGGTTTGCCAACGCATGTTGGATATGGTATTTCTCGCAGTATTTCCGTTGTAACCAAATCACCTACTTATGTGTTGACCACTTTGTTGTGCTTATTGCATAGTATTAAACTTTTCTGCTTAGCAGACTTATACGTTCGTGTCACCTTGAGTGCATGGCACCCAACCTTCTTGGACTCTCCCGTCATGTCACTCAACTTCCAAGCAAAGGCATGCATGTTTTTTTCTCAGCGTTTCCATCGGGTTTTTCTTCTCACCTTCTTGTAAAGATTTTTCGATCTGCACCATTCTATCTTTCTCAAGATGCACTGTCTGAACCTCACCACCCAAACACGCAGGGTTGTCCATAATGGCAGCTAGTTATACTGCGTGTGCCTTTAGGGAATGTCTAGACGTTGACAGTCATGATTCATCTCTTTTCTTCTTGCTAAGGGAAATTTGGTGACATTATTTGGATTTATGTTGATCCCCCCTAACAGTTGCAATTCCTTTGAAGGTAGGGAACTTCAGCGGTAAGTGAAATATGGAGACAATGTCCTTAATATGATGTTGTAGGGACTGTTTTCCCTCACCATGATGAATCGATGACTACCATTTTGCAGTTTCTTCCTTCTCCCACTGTGACTGGGAGGAAGATTGTTCCTTCCGGTCATACATTCTTGTTTGTGAAATCCATCGATGGCGTGTCTGTCGACTCTCACTTCCTCCTAGTGCTCCCATTGAACTTCTCCAGAAAGTGCCAATACATTATCTCTGTGGAATTTCCTCCATCCATGTAAGCCCGATGAACCCTTTTTATCCATGATTCTTACTGATGAGATACCAAATGCATGCATTTCTTGAATAATTTAACATCTCTTCTTGTGGGTAGATTGCTAGGTTTACATCACAAGAGGTTTATGACCATTTTTGATTTTCTTATCCAAATCCTTCATTTTGTAGCCTATTTTAAGACTAATGGATATTTTTCCTTACAAACATCTAGATTCTCTTTTGTGAGCTTATTAGTAAATTGCTCGTAAGTACTTCGTAGTAGGATTATTGAAGTGTCGAAGAAGTGACACGAGTAGTGAAAATTTGTAAAAGGTAAAAGAGTTGAAGAAGCGATACGAGTAGTGAAAAATGGCACGACCCGTGCCATGGTCTGTGCCAGACGAGATGGGGCCCAAGACGAGTTGTGTACACTTGCACGGCTCATGCACGAAGATCATAGGAGAACTTCAAGCCCACGTGATGGGACGTGCAAAAATGCATGTCATGTGCACTTAGAAGGCTGAAGACGAAGACCCAGATGACTAGTCCTGTAATTTGGCACAGCCCGTCACTCAACCCTGATTTCCAACACACCTGGAAGATGCCTCGTGCAATCGTGCACCAGACATGATGGTCGTACCATGCAAAATGGCACATCCCGTGCCAGCGTGGCACTGGAGTTTCCAAACTTGGACCCTTTGAGGTCCATTTATCCTTCACTATATAAAGTGTCTTTAGTCTCCTAGGGTTTAAAAAAGTAGAAGCATATTCTTAGTTTAGATTAGTTTTGTAGGAAGATGAGGCTAGAAACTCTCTCTAGGTTTTCTATAGTATAGTAGATTTATTTCTTGGGGTAGTATTTGTATTCATGACTTGACTCGGATTTGTGAGATTCTTAGATTCCCCTAATTTTCTGTGTTATGATTATTGTGTATGATTTATGGATTATATTCGTGTATAATTTATGTCATGACATGTTTTATGATGCACGCGTGATTTCATTCATTGCATAATATCGCAGTCTTGAGAGTATCGGGGAGATGTGTTCATTAAATCTACCTTGAGAGTGACGAGGCAATTCGTTAGGTTCTAATCTAATTGTCTAGTTGTGTGAGGAATTACATGTTAGGAGCAGTGGACCAGGGGTTGTTATATAGGAATTCCTAACGGGGGAAGTCGTGGCTTACCCCTGTAATTAAGTGTTCATAGTTTGTAGCGACTAGGGTCATGTTGACCCTAGAGTCATCACAAGGTCCCAAAAAAAATTCCTCTCTAGGCCTAGGATCGGTTCTTATAGTGGAGAGCCTGGTGATGTAATAGGCTTACTCCTAAGATTTGTGAGATTCTTAGATTCCCCTAATTTCCTATGTTACGATTATTGTGTATGATTTATGGATTATATTCTTGTATAACTTATCATGACATGTTTTATGATGAACACATGGTTTCATTTATTGCATAATATCGTGCTAGGATTGAATACTAATTTGGGAGTGTTAGATCACTGATGTTATTGTAGTCTTGAGAGTACTGGGGGAGATGTGTGCATTAAATCTACGTTGAGAGTGCCGAGACGATTCGATAGGCTCTAATCTAATTGGCTAGTTGTGTGAGGAATTACGTGTTAGGGGCAGAAGATCGGGGTTGCTGTACATAAATTCCTAACGAGGGAAACTGTGGCTTACCCCAGTAATTGAGTGTTCATAGTTTGTAGCGACTAGGGTCGTGTTGACGCTAGAGTCATCACAAGGTCCCAAATCTTTTTCCTCTCTAGGCCTAGGATCAGTGCACATAATGGAGAGTCGGGTGATGTAATAGGCTTGCTCCCGCATCTAACGGTCGCGACCTACGCAAGGTTTAAGTCCTTTAAGCAGTGGCTCGTTAGTACCAGTAGTAATTTGATTTTGGGGGGGTGAATTGTGAAATCAAACAATCGAAGCAAATCTATAACTACAAAAGAGGTGAGATGGTTTAACGGGAGATAAACCATTGTGTGACAGATAGTGAGAATTCTCGGCCATCTCCACACTATGTGACATAACATGAAATTAGGTTCATAAGTTCTTGTGTGATAGAATCTAGGATCAAATCCACATGTCGGTCATGTTACACAAATACCCCTAAGGTTAGTTCATTGATAGTTACTTCACTTTATTCGCATGCTAGCAATTGTTAGTTACATAAAAACCCCCATCGTGAGTTGTGTTTGGCTAACTTATTGGATACTGGTATATTCATACACGACACCAGGACTTACCACTAGCTACGTTATTGTAGTTATGAGTGAGTACGAGAGCAACTTATTAATAACATCTTTGATCTATTTAGCATCCAGTGGGTTAACTAATTTAATTAGAACAACCATGTGGGGTGCGGGTCACTTACCCTTACTAGTGTCTTATCACGACACGAATGCTGATCTTGTATAGGTTCATCAACACCAAACAAAATGACCTCATCTACGTCCAGATTCTGTCGACTGACATTAGTTGAGATATCAATTTGCAGCACGTTTTCCTTTGGGATTCAATCATTCCTCCTGCGGTGCCCCCAATGATAGCGTAAATGTTTCTCACGGCCAATGCCAGACCATAATCCATTGGCGTGGGCTCTCTAATTTTCCTCTGCATTTTCCCACCTTTGTAGGCTTCCTCTTACACTTCAGCTCTTGCTACCTCGTTTTCTTTACTCATGTCTCGGCGGTGATCAGGCGATTATTCCCTGTTGCACCCAATCTCCACCCTGTTAAACCCGCTAGCCCTGCTACTAGACTTGGTCCAGTTCAGGAATGTAGCCTTATTGTACACCCTTGCGTCTTTAACCATATGAGCGAGCCATCCGTTCTAAATGTACGTTTAAATGGATTGCCTCAATTGGACGCACTCGTTGGTGTCATGGTCGTGGTCATTGTGGTATTCACAAAACTGCATGATATCCCTCTTATGGGGCTCTGTTCTTATCTTGCGTGTAGGCTCGAGGATATTTTTCGTTGCTACCAGGGAAAAACCTCCTTTGGCATTTTGATCAGGGGTGTGAACCTATCGTCACCAAAGTTTGTCTTGATTGCCCTCTCTCGCCCTGGCTTCCTTGCAAGCCTTTTTCATGCTTCTAGCTTCCTGGGTGCTGCTCAAAACATACTTACTTAAGAAGGATGGGCTATTTATTTTGGTAAAAAACATAAGCTAGTCTCCTTTCTACTTTCAAAATAAGCCAAAATAATCCAATTTTGCTTTTAAGCACAACTATATCAAACACACCCCTAACTTTTGGAATTCTCAATTAATAAATCATCATTTGAACTACTCATTCATGAATTCAAAACCTTTTAACATCTATCAATTAACTTTTAGAATTGAAGAGACACCTAACATAATAATGATCATTATAACGAGTAATATAGTTATAATTTTAATATTAAATAAAACATCAGTTTATAGTTCATATATTTTATTTTTAAAAATGAGAATCGTGCATTTATATTACTGTTAGTGTTCTGATTATTTTCTGGGGCCACAATGTGGGCCTTCGTAACTACATCTCTAAATACTCTCATTACATGAATATTGTTGAATACCAATATTCCACTCATAAGTCAAACTTCTACCTATTCTACCAACCTATACATGTAAAATCTCTTTTCCTTATTCACATTATTATTATCGCAAAAAAAATTTATGTGGGAATTTTGAGTATGTCTAAGTGTGTGTCAAATGAAAATTTGACAAATGTCCATTTATTGTTGCAGTTAAGTGCATTCCTATTTTTAGCTCTTTATTGTTAACTATAAATAGACACTTGTCAAATTTTCATTTGAACCGCACCTACGCATATTTTCATTGTCTCAGACTTAACTGCACTTTTACTATTTGACATTTAACAGTGTCAAATTTTGACCAATTATTTAAATCGATATAAATAATATTATTATCATATATGATATTGTTGGATTCATTGTAATAAGTAGTTTATAAATACTCCCTCCGTTTCTTTATTTGTGACACCATAGGTATAAATGTTTGGATTAAAGTGAAGAAAATGAGTGGATGAAATTGAATGTAGAATGCAAAAGTATAATGAATGAATGAAATTGAAGTAATCTTGCATAAAATGGAAACTGTGACATTTAAAAAAAAAATTCCAATAAGGTAAGTGTGCCACAAATAGAGAAACGGAGGGAGTATTTACTTTTTATTTGTTATTATTATACGTAAGTAAACATATTAACGGTCAAACATGTTTCTTGAATACCGTAAAAAATTCTACTCCCTCCGTCCCCCTAATAGTGTCTTACTTCTTTTTTCACTATTCAATGATAATTTTACAATTTTAATATCTTAAATTATGTATAATAATAAATTTTAAAAATTAGATATTCTAAAAATATGTGTTACGATGAATGTATCAATATCTCACATGATAATTTTTATTATTATGTATCTATAAATTTTTATAATCCAAACAATATAAACTTTATTAATAGATAGTGAAGTAAGACACACATAAAGAGACATAGGGAGTATGTAGTTTTGTGGGGGACGGAGGGAGTACTCAAAATGCCCACATAAAAGAGTTTCCTAGTACTCCCTCTGTTTCATTGGATGTGACACACTTTCCTTTTTTTGGTTGTTTGTGTGAATTTGACACACTTTCCTTTTATGGAAAGAATTCTTCAATTTCATCCACTCATTCTACTTTATCCTTTCTAAATTCAATTTCATCCACACATTTTATTCAGCTAAATTCAAACACCTAGAGTTATGTTGTCACATCCAACGAAACGGAGGTAGTACTCCTTTTGTCCCAAAATATTGGGAGTACCAAACAATGGGCACATTTTTTAAAAAAAGAGTAAAATGAGTGGAGAAGATTGTATTGAGAGAGTAAAAAGTAAATTTAGTGGATGAAAATAATTTAAGATTATTCAAAAAAAGGAAGGTGCAAATATAAAAAAAACAATCAAAAAAAAGAAAGCCAAAGTCTTGAGAGAGTACATGATTGTAGTCGTAAGAACAAATTCAGCGAGTGCCAAGTAGTGGTACTCCTTCCATTTCACTAACATTTACTCATTTTGTTGGGATGATTTTTTTAAC
>JAUOBV010345728.1:0-10822 GCA_032360425.1 Rubia occidens | reverse complement strand
TCCTAGTCTAAATCATGCATTAACTACACAAGAAACACAAGATATATTTGATAATCAAAGCACAAAATAGGAGAAATAAACTCTCACAAATTCATACTAAAAATGCTTACCAATTTCTCCCGAGATGATATTTAGCTTAGATTAGCAAAACCCATAACAAAAGCATAAGAATCCATGGAAAATATAAGATAAATTATGAAGAAATAAAGGGGATCTAGGGTTTTGAGAGAGGAAAAATTGGGTGAAGAAAAAGTGAGGAAGAAAGAGTTGAAAAAGTGCTTAAATAGGCCCCAGTCATTTTGACCGCTGCGGATGCCCTGCGGGCCGCATCACCAGCGCTACCTCGCCTTGGCTCTGCTGATAGGGCGTGCGCGGTTAAGGCTCTATGCTCGCATCGGGCGTATGGTTTAAGCTCTGGCCGCACGCGGTTAAGGCCAAGCGCGCGTCTTCAGCCAGCCGGTCTTTGCGTCGCTACGGATGAACTGTTGATCCGTTTCGAGAGTTCTTGTAGTCGATTTTGTAGTGCTCGAGAAGATTAATCCAATGATGCCACCCTCATAGTCTGTTTCTTCTTGGATCATTTCCATAACTTTGGTTTGAACTTCCGGATCACAATTCATCCACTTCTTTGTCTTCCTTCTTCGACCCTTTTGTCTTCTACCACGTTTTTACTCGTGGCCTTCAATCTTCTACCATCCTAGCTAATGGCCTTCACTAAAATACTCTGAAGTGCTTACGATCAAACTACAAATTAAGCTTACAAAAAGAATCTAGATGCTCGTAAGGACCAAAAATCAATTAGACTCAACTAGGTTACAAAATGAAAGATTTAGATACGAAAATCAAAAATGGTTATCCCTTATAATGTATTCCTACCTAAATCTAGCAATCTTCCAACAAAAAGATAACAAAATAGATGTTAAATGCTTTGGAAAATACATGCATTTGACGTCTCATCACATATCCCTCTATTAGACTTATTTATAAACTAACCCACCAAAGATTGGTTAAGTTGAAACCTAAAATCTTCATGGTTGAGAACGATAGTGGCGAGCCTAAAGACTTGGAGAACAACGGTGGTAAAAAAATAATGCAAAAAAGTGATATGAACTACCATTGATGAATAATAATGCAAATATAATGCAAGCAATAGTTTGAGTAATCTTTCAGTATAACTCAAACATTTATTTTTTGAATTTCAGAGTTTTCTATTTATCTTTTCCTAGAGAGATTCTGAAATAAGTATGCCTAATCCTACCAATGAGGATGGGGTACCTAGATAGGTGAAAGGTAACTGAGGAACCATGAAGTATTTTTTGCTTCCTACAGTGTGTCATGGTTGTTGCCTTAGGATTTATAAAGACATAGCTTTCACTTAAATTAATTTTTTGAGCTGATGTTACTTCATAGGTTAGGTAGAAATTTTTTAATTCTTTTTAAATAATTTATTCCCGTCCTAGAAAAAATTGCAGCGTCATTCGCATACATTAAGTGTGTAGTATTGGCTGTCTGTATGGTGACAGGGTAGGATTGTATATATCCCAAGTGTGACATTTTTTTAAGTGGCCTCGAGAAAGACTCTGTTAGTATGTTATGTATAAAAAGGTGAGAGTGGGTCTCCTTGTTTAATGCCTTTGGAAGGCTTAAAGAAGCCCACTGATTTCCATGTAGTAGAATACAAAATCATTAAACTTCTATATTGGAACTAAAGTACCTAACAAATATGTCATGGAAGCCAAACTTCAGTAGCATCAAGCTGAACTCAATTATTTGTTTTTTGAGTTTCAGAATTTTCTATTTATGTTTTCCAGTAAAGGTATGAAATAAGTATGCTTAATCCTACCAATAAAGATGAGAATACCTAGATAGGTGAAAGGTAACTGGGGATCCTTGAAGTATTTTTTGGATCCTACGGTGAGTTATGACTGTTGTCTTATGATTTATAAAGACACAAGTTTCATAATTAAAATTTCCGTCTGATGTTTTTTTCGGGTGAATATTGTGATATACATTAAAACAAAACTTGGACGTTGTCACTCTAGCCATTACAATCAAAACTTCCTCTGAACAACTACATTTTACAAATATTACTATTCTATCTCCTTGCTCAGTGCTTCATCTTCCAGTAGTTCCTTCCATTTTGCCTCATTTCTCCACATGCATTCATATTCAACCAGCAAAGTTATACTTCTGCCTTTACTTCTTACTTCCTCAAAATTCTATTGTTCCTTTCTATCCATACCTTATATAGTGTTGTTGTCCAGAGAATCAATTTTGTATTCCGACTTCTCCTCACCATGATTAATAACTTTCTCTTCACATCCCTTATGTTTGCAGCTTCTTTAAGTTTTAGATTCTTCATCACATTTCTCAGATATTTGCACTCTGCAAATAAGTGATTACCAGTTTCCTCCTATATCACACAAATTGCACTTAGATTGATCTTTAATGATCCCCATTCTTCTTAGTTTGTCCACATTGGAGAGTAATTCTTCACTAACATCCAGATAAAGAATTTGTGCTTAGGTTGAATCCTCTTTTACCAAATTAGTTTAGAAATTTTGTCTTTACTTCTAGCCCCTTTCATCTCATCATAATTCTTCTTTATCCTCATATTTCCATTTGCTCCAACACAAGCTTCAATCTTCTGCTAGTATTTGTCTTTTAATCTGCACAAAACTTTCTAGTTTCCACTAGTATTTGTCTTTTAATCTGCACAAAACTTTCTAGTTTCCACTAGTTCCATCCTTGCAATTGTAGTCTTTGAGTTCATCCTTCTTTAAGTAGTAGGATTAAATCCAATTAACCTATAAGATGTCCTTCTTCAGTTTTATATCCCATAGTTATTTACACATTGCTGCTTTGTTCCAAACTGATAGATCTCTCAACCTCATTCCCCTTGAGCTTTTACTTATGTACAAAGTATTCCAAGAGATAGGTGTATATCCTCTCTAGTCTTCCTCTCTTCCTACATATTTTAATAATCTTTTCATGTACTCCTTCTAGGATACTCAGTATACTAGACCAGTAACCTGCTATGCTTAACAAGACAATATTGATAATTTGGGCTTCCCCAGCATAAGAAAAACAACCTCAGTTCCAGGTTTTCAGTCTTCTTCTGATTTTTTTTTTCCAACAGTTGTTCACAATCTTCTTTTTTCATTTGGCCTGAGAGAATGGTAACCCTAAATACTGGATTGGCAAATCACCTTTCAAAACTTCCAGTATTTTTGCCAATAAAATTTTCTCCTTTTCCTCCATTCTAGAGAAGCATATGCTAGATATATGCCCATTGACTTCCAAACTTTATACCCTCATAAATTTCCCCAAACGATTTTTAACTCCTTATAGGGATTTATAATTTGCACCACAAAGAATCAAAAGGTCATTAGCAAACAGTAAAGTATGAAACCCTACTCTGCTGAACCTTTGGTGGTAATCAATGTTCTTCAACCGGTACTCCTTAGACATTAATCTTGTCAGATAATCCATAGCAATCACCCCTCTTCTACCTTTAAAAGACTTTTTATACTTCCCATTCAAATCCAAGCAAAAAGAAGATTTCATTGTGGTTCTTTAGATCCAATCAATCATCACTCCGGAAATTTTTAGCAGATTAAGCCATTTCATCATAAAATCCCAACTCACAGAATCAAAGGCTTTACTTATATCTACTTTCACAAAACAACTTAGCTTCATTTCTTTCACATTATATTTACTCAACTCCTGAGTGAGCAAAATATAATGTGCTATATGTATCCCTTTTACAAAAGCACTCTGGTTTGTACTTATCATATCTGGTGGCTTGACACTTAGTCTTGTGCACAAATTTTTTGTAATAATTTTATACACAACTGAACAACTGGCTATAGGTATGAAGTCAGAGGCTACCTGTGGGTTATATACCTTTGGTATAAGAGAAATGACTACTTCATTAAGTGTTTATGGGATATTTTCACCTACAAAAATTTTTGTACAACATGAACTAGTCTCTCACCTGTCTGAAACCACCTTTACCTAGACTTTTATTTGCACGGATTCCATAGAAGGCTTTTTTAACTTCTTTTTCAGTGACTGAGTTGATGAGTTCATCTTGCTTTTTCACATCCAAAGTTCCTTCAAAATCAGCTAAATCTTCTTCAAATTTTTTTCCAGTTTTCATCTGCTTCCCTAAATGATCCTGGAAATGGTCCACAAGGTGCTCTTCAATCTCCTGCTGCCCAGAAATTCTTCTTCCATTAAACATCAAATTAGCAATGTTATTTCTGTACTGCCTTATTTATAGGGCAATATAGAAAAGTTTTGTAGATCTATCTTCTTCCATAAGCCATTGTACTTAAATTTTTTATTGTAAAAATTTCTATTCACCATTCTCCAGAATCTCCAACTTTCTCCTAGCTTCAGCTTCTAGTTTTTGCTTTTCTGCACTGCTTGGATCATCATGTAATTTCTCCTAAGCTCCTGTCCATTCATTTATGGCATTCAAAACTTTTTGTCATATATTTGCAAACTCTATATTGTTAACATCCCCAATGGCTTTTCTAGATTTTTCAAAATACTTGCAACATCAGCCAATTTCTTCACACTATTCTGCACAAATACATTCCACTGTTTTATGGAATATGAGAGACATTTCCCACATATTAAAATACTTTAATGTTCTCATTGCTTCATCTCCTACTTTTGACATTTCAATATCAGAGGTAAATGGTTTGATAATATCTCAGATTTCACTTCACAATAACCTTCTCCAAGTTTATCAATTAACTCCTAATTTACAATTCCTCTATCAATTCTACTTTGTATCCTTTCTCCTTCAACCCTTCTATTATTCCAAGTAAAGTGCTGCCCAATTGTTTCAATTTCCACCAAAAGATGATGATCCATCAACTCCTAAAAATCAGTGATCTATTTTTCCTCTATCAAATTACCGCATATCCCGTCTGTCAGCTTAAGAGATGAGTTGAAATCTCCCATAATAATCTAAAGCTTATCATTCCTCGGTCCTACTTTTCTCAAGTAATCCCACAATAATTTCCTCCTGTATATTGTATTGAAGGCATAAACCATGGTCAATTAATTATCATATTTCTCCATTTAAGCTCTAGTACAGTAACTATCCATTGCTCTCTCAAGTCTTTAAATTTCACATCAAAAAAATCTTTCCTCCATACCAACCAATTATCTCACCCATTTACTATACTTACATTTGTTTTTTACTCCAATCCAGGTCCAATTTTCCCCCAAATATTTTTTTTGTTTTTCTTCTTTAACTTTTGTTTCTAACAGTCACAGTCACAGGCATCCAATATTATTTACCTTACAAAATCCACCAATTCTCCTATGTTTACCACACTTATTCAGCCTCCTAACATTCCAACAATCAATTTTATCAATCCTCTGGTGGATCAGTTAACAAAGTAAAATTGTTACCTAAACTTCCTGCAATCTTTTTTCCTTTCATACTCATGAGTCTTCTTCCTTTGGTCACTAATCTAAACTCTTCATCTTTTTTAATACTACCTTCATCCTCCTTTGCCTCCTTATGATTCTTATAAACCACAAATTTTGAACTCTCAACCTTCTCCTGTATCGGCAGCTTTACTGGAGCATTAAGTTTAACCAGTATATAAATCTACTTCTTTTTCTTAACTATACCTTTCTCGTTTTCCTTCTTTCTACATATCTCCATTTCATGCCCTATTATACCAAATTCTTAGACATCTCACATGTTTCCATTCAAAACTTTTCTCCTGATCCACAATCACCTGTCTTTCATTCAAATACTGTAATTTATCAAAAAGTTTATCACTAACTTTCATCCCAATATGTATTCTTTCATATGCCAGTCTTTCTCTTTCCAGTGTTAATTTATCTAAACAAATAGGTTTCCCCAATGGTCTAACTATCATACTGATTATTTTTAGTTTCCAATAAGCTAGTGGTAGTCTAGGGAGCTGAACCCAAACATGCACTACATCTGGCTTATCGATCTCCTTCTTTTTTGTCCCATGGTTTAATGATAACTAGTTTACTATCAAATAATATCACTCCATTTTCAACAGATTAATTTCTATTCAGTATATTCTAGAGCTTAATTATAAATAGACGAGAGTTCAGTAGCTATACCTTGCCGATACATTTTCTTCATATTCTGTAAAAAAAATCCTTCAATCACCTTGAATATGGGGGCTTACTGCCCATTACTCTGCACGTCACCGTGGTTTTCCATTGTGTGATACAGTCTTCAACATCCTTAATAGTGATCTCCCCCATTATCAGTCCATCCACTTCAATCAGCTTGTAGAATTTTACCTCATCTTTTTCTCCTTTCAGAATCGAGCTCCAAGTTATGTTTTCCCTGAGCTCCTCTATTTCTACACTTTCTCCCCATGTCAGCTTCCTGCCTATTTTTACCTTTTCTTTAAAATCTGATTTTAACTCAAGATCTATGTTTTTTACATTATCCGTCTTGGGGGTTTCTTCCAGCAAGCTCACCATTGTTTCTTCCTATACACTAGATTCTCTTTCAATGCTTATCGATTTACTTCCCAAAGTACCTTTCAAACCCAAAGTTTCATCATTTTTCACATCTACTAATCTTGTTTGCCTCTCTTAACCAGTGTAACATTGCTGTTCAATTGTTGCGATGTTTGAGTTCTTAGCACCTTCCATTTATTCCTATTCCCCTATCTACCCATGAGGTGGAAAATCTGATGGTTACCATATCAAAGTGCAAAAATATGATGGGAAAGTACACACAGTAACGGTGGATTACTTCATAGGTCAAGAAGAATTTATTTTTTTTAAATCACTTATTCCCGTCCTAGTAAAAATTATTCTGTCATTTGCATACATTAAGTGTGCAGTGTTGACTGTCTGTATGGTGACAAGGTAGGATTTTGTATCCCAAGTGTGACATTTTCTTCAGTGGCCACGAGAAATACTCTGTGATTATGTTATATACATAAAAGTAAGAGTGGGTCTCCTTGTTAAGCCCACTAGAGTTCTATATAGTAGAATACAGAACCATCCAACTGCTATATTAGGCCTAATGTACCTAACTAATAGGTCATGGAAGCCAAACTTTAGTAGCGTCAAGTGAATGAAGGATTGTGATACCTTATTGAAAGCTCTTAGCATATCCAATTTCATAATTATATTTGGACCTCAATTTTTCCTAATTTAAAAAGTAACAATCTCCTAAATTTGTAGGATATAATCTTAAATACCCCTTCCTGCTAAGAATGTACTTTTCTCGGGAGATAATATTTATTCATTAGTTGTTTTAACCTTTCCATTAGTAGTTTTATGAATATTCTATTAACAGAGTTGGATAGGCTAATCGGCTTGAAGTCCACAAAAGATCCCGGAGTTATTTTTTTGGGGATGGATGTACTCCAAGCAGTGGATATAAATTTAGAAATTTTATCCCCTTCTAAAAATTCATTTACTTCCAGTGGTAAATAATCTTTATGAATTTCCCATATTTCAGCATAGAAGGCCCTAGAATAACAATCCGATTCTAGTGCACTGTCCATATTTAATGCGAAAGCATCATTTTTAAATTCATCCCTTGTGCAACTGTTTATTAGAGATTCATTTTCAGGTTCTGTTATTAAACCTATAATTTTGGATAAGAAGTCATTTATGTATGTTCCATATTTATCTATGATAGGCTTTCTGAGTAGTTCTTTATATAACTTTTCACATTCCCTGCTAGTGAGTTGAACATTAGATAATCAGTCCCCTCTCTATTATAGATTTTACGAATGTTCATCTTAGTATTATATCCCAAAATGATTTTGAAAAAAATATATCATTATTTGGATCCCCTTCATTTAACCATTTAACTCTTACTTTTTGTTTCTAGAAAAAAATATGTTCTTTCATGCCTCTCGGCATTATAAAAAAATTATATAAAACTTGATTTTGTCTATTTAAACTGCACTAGTCTCTTATTTCATCTTTCATTGGTTCATTCTCTCTTCAGATTCTTTGAGCTATGATGATTGTCCCCTAAGAATTTTTATTCCAATTTCTTATTATTTCCTTAAGTCTTTTAAGTTGTAGGGAAAAGGCAAGCATGAGAGTTTTTGAATTGGTTTCAGCTAGTCCCTATAAACTAATTCTATGAATTCAGTTCTATTTAGCCACATTTTCATGTTTATTTTATAACTTTGCGATTATGTTGCATAAGACAAGTGAGAGTGGGTCTCCTTGTTTTATACCCTCTAGTGGGATTAAAAAAGCCTATTGGAGTTCCATATAGTAGAATACATTACCATGCAAATGCTATATTATACACAGTGTACCTAACTAATATGTCATGGAAGTTTACATATCTAAATACCGCCGTTTGAGGCATCAAGTTAATGAAATTACCCTTCCCTTGTGTTGCAACTATTATTTCTCTAATGAATGTACCTGTAAAATTCCTTATTATCACAGTTGCTAAAATAAAATTTAGAGTATAAATAAATGATGCATCGCAGTTCATCTTATATCCTATTATAAGGGTTTACCTTGTAGTAACAGACATCAATTTTTTCCTCTGAACCTTGAAGAAGAGAAAAAAATTCTTGCCCCTTGATGTATCGTTTATCATTCTAGGTGGATTATATGATGGGATTAATTGTTAAACTAAGTCTACATTATCCATCACTCTCCCAATTAAAATGTGAATGAGTGGTTTACAGTTTTCAAAAGTTATTTCGTTCCTTTCCTTCCAAAGCATCTAACAAACATAAACGGCACAAAGTTCACCAAACATGCCATAACCTTGAATGTGAAAGCAAAATTAAAGTACAAAATGAGAGTCTATCATATATGGTTGAGAATAGGTAATGATGTAGTCTTAAAGTGTTATTCATCCATTTCCATAAACCCACAGTTATGTGATATGAATTAAAGAAGTTCGATGTTGAATCTATATTTTGACAGAATGGATACTTTGTGGTAAAATCATTCCACACCTCATCAACACGTTCTCAAATGACAATAAGTTATTCATAATTCTCCAAATTAATATAGACAATTTTTCGATTATTTTGGGGTGCCTTGCCTTTTTCAATTAAGATGATTCTATCATTTTAATCCTGATACTGTAGAAAGCACATTTAATGGAAAACTTGCTTGATACTTTGGGTATCCAAATGAGATTACCAATTGCGGAACTTAATATAAAGTTTCCTTGTATTACCTGCATGATGTTTGTGAAAAATTGAAGTGTATACACTAGTCCATGAATGGGCCATTGGAGGCGGTTATATTGGGCCACTAAAGGCAGTTATGAAGTGCCTTATTTGTTCCCGCCTTTGTTCAATTTCAATCAAAGGTGGATCAAATAACCACCGAAAACCAGGTTCTGGATCAGGGTCCGGATCAGGTTCCGAACTCGGAAGTTGGTTTTCGGCAATGCAAAAACATATCCAAAAAACGACATCAAAACTGGACAACACAACGAACATAATGGTTAAGCAACACAACAGCGGAAACACTGAACAAAACATCATCTCCGGCAGTGACTAGGCGGTGACTCAGCTGCGATCTACAGCAGTGAACGCTTTCACCGAAAAAGTTAATCTCTGACGTTATACGTCAATCTCCGGTGGCGTACGTCAATCTCAAGCTGCGTACAGTAATCTCCGGTGGCATACGTCAATCTCCAGTGGCAAAAATGAGTGTAGGCGAATGCGACCGGCAGAGGGAAGCACGGGCTAGAGGCGGTGGATATTAGACAGAGGGAAGGATGAGGGTGGTAGAGGCGTGAAAGTGGTGGCAGCGTGAAGGATGGATGAGAGTGGGGCCAACAGATGGAAGGAGCGATGGTTGGAAGGCTGAAGTGGTGGAGATCTGGGAAGGCAGCGATGGAATAAAAGAAAGGGAGGGCGTAGAGTTTGAGAGAAAGGAGAGAGATCAGGGAGAAAAAATTGGATTGGGCAACAAAATAAAGGTGGATTTGGCCCATTAAAGGTGGCTCTAAATGTAGAACCACCTTTAAATTGAAAAGGTGACCCGGGATAGCACTTTGGAACTCAAAAGTGCTTCCGTACCTTAATTAAAGGCGGTTCTAAAGGAGGAACTGCATTTAATCAACCGCCATTAAAGACATAACCACCTTTAATTAATTTGGAACCACCTTTAAAATGAAAAACATGACCTAGGAATCACTTCCGAACTCGAAAGTTCTTTTTTTAAAGGTGGTTTTAAGTGAATTATTCAAAACCACCTTCCATTGCCGCCTTTAATAGAAGGCTCTCTACTAGTGATAGTGTAGTAACTGACTTTTCACTATGAGTGAGTGTCTAATTTAAAAAAAAATAGTAACTGATTTCTCAGTTGTAGGATAAGAGCAAATGTTAGCTTAGGATGTGATGTTTCATCTCCTTCCAATTCACCTTTGAAGATTCATGATCTCGTCCAGTTTGATACCTAGAAATAGAGGTGTCAATTGGGCATGATCGGGAAGAAATGAGATGGAAAATTAATAAATGAGTAGTTAATGGGATCGGGTATTAAATACCCATTAGCTTTTGAGCTCATACATGGTCTGAGAAAGTTGACCAAAAAATAGGCCAAAACTGGCGGGACGGAGGGAGTAGTTTTCATGGTTACCATCATATTTGTTCTGCAAATTCCCCACTTCACCATTGAATTTGGTCTTGGCATTAATAAGTGGAATTGATTAATCGTCCTTATTTTCAAAACTGAGAGGCTTATCTTTTTTATTCTGGCATTCTAATTCCTTTTGTGTCTCTGTCAGACCTGATCCATTATTTACTGAAATTACACTTTGCCCTACCTGGGAGGCTGTCGTCTT
>JAUOBV010345514.1:0-10823 GCA_032360425.1 Rubia occidens | reverse complement strand
GGACGTCAAAAGTACTTTTCTGAATGGTGTGGTCAATGAAGAAGTCAATGTCGAACAACAAAAAAGATGTGAAGATCCTCACTATCCACATCATATGTATCGACGCAAAAAGGCACTATATGGTCTTAAACAGGCTCCAAGAGCACGGTATGAGCCACTTACTAACTTTCTTATTAAGAAAGGTTATCGTCGAGGGGGAGTAGATCGCACTTTATTTGTGCTGGACAGGTCATAAAAAATTTGATTGCTCAAATTTAAGTAGATGACATTGTATTTGGCTCTACTTCACCATCTATGGTACAAAATTTTGTCACTCCAATGCAGGATGAATTCGAGATGAACATGGTTGGCGAATTCACCTATTTTCTAGGACTACAAGTAAATTAAGAAAAAAAGGCTTGTTCATAAATTAGAGTAAGTATGCTTTGAATTTAGTGAAAAGATTTGGCCTGAGCAATTCTAAAGTTGTACGACCTCCAATGGAGGTTATAGATAAATTGGTGAAGGATAAGAAATGTGTTGCAGTTGATCAAAAAATTGTACAGGATTATGATTGGGAGTCTACTGTATCTTACAGCCAGTCAACCAGATGTATGTTTCAGTGTAGGGGTCTGTGTAAGATTACAGGCTGATCCAAAGGAATCTCACTTGACTGTAGTTAAAATAATCATTCGATATATTAGTGGGACTTATGAGTATGGAATCTGGTATTCTAAAAATCAAGACTCACATCTTATTGTCTATAGTGATTTTGATTGGGGTGGTAATGCATATGATTGCAAAAGTACCACGGATGGTTGTTTCTTTATTAGTACAAATTTGGTATCTTGGAATAGTAAGAAACAAAATTTGATTTCTTTATCGTCTGCTAAAACTGAATATCTTGCTCCTGAAAGTTGTGTACAATTATTATGGATGAAATAAATGATGAACGACTATAGAATCCATCAAGGGCCTCTGAATATTTTATGTGACAACAAAAGTGCTATTGATATATCAAAGAATCCAGTCCAGTATTCTCGAACAAAGCACATTGATGTAAGGCACCACTTTATTCGAGATCTTGTTGAAATGAAGGAAGTTGTGGTTGCTTATGTTCCAACATCGGAGCAGTTTGCAAATATCTTTGCTAAACCACTTGATTCAGCCACGTTTGAGCTCCTCAGACAACACTTAGGTGTGTGCATATTTGAGTTATTTCTTTAAGCTTTTAATTTAGTTTTAGATTTTTTTGGTTTTATTTTGTGTATAGAAAACACAAAAAGGACAAAAAGATGGAAGTGGTGTGTGCATGTTGGAATATGAAAATTTGGAAAGTTAAGGAGATGTGATGGATTTGACGGCTGGAAGTTGAAAAGAGGTAATTATTACCTTGGAGAGAGAAAAATTAAGGTGCGATTATTGAGAAAGGAAAGTAAATTTTCAAATTTTAACTTTCTATCTTACTCTCTCCATTCCTCTTTCCCGCAAACTTTTTCCAATTTTTCTTTCCATTTTCTTGATCTTGTGGAGATTTTGCTCGGATTTCTCATGATAAAACCCTACGGCGGAGAGGTAGAAAGTATTTAGAAGTCTCAGAAACTTAGTTGCAATAACTCATCACAAAAATCTCACCATGGAGAACAACAAGAACTTCAAGAAGATATTCAGTGAACCAGAGAAGGAGCTGAATCTAACAGAGAGCTCAATGTTGGAAATTTTTAAAGGCATTTCAGAACCAGGAGTGGAGGCGATTTCCTCAGTTCGGTCAAGACGTTCTTCTTCACCACCCCCAGTTAAGTTATTCCAAGATGAATCATTTACCTTCAATGGACATACTTTTAAGTTTTTTGATGATTGCATAGATTACTATTTGAAGCACAATAAGAGGGTAGATCTAAGGGGTTATAAGTCTCTGTCTGGGTAGATTAATGGGTATGATTGTAGTCACTTGCTTAAGGGGATTATTGGGAATATTCAGTACATGGAGGAATTGAATCCCGAGTTAACTGAGTTAGCATGCATAAACTATGAGGGACAAAAATTTATGTGTGTTTACACTAGAGCTTCTGGACTGAGAAGACTTAGGTTAATGAGAATGAATGAATGGCCGAAAAGATTCAGTGTGTTAAGTTCCTCTGTTTACAAAGTTGTTCAAGTTTTTTTACTCAGAAGTGTCTAGAAATTTGAAAAGGATTAGAAATTTGCCACCTGCAATTATTGATATTTTCTTTGATGATGAAGAGTTCGAAGCCAGAGATGCTGGTGATGTTCCAACATAGACAGAGGATGTAGAAGGAGATGTTGTTGATATGGAAGTTGATGATGTTGTTGATATGGAAGTTGATGATGTTGGTGCTACTGATGTTCAATCATACGTATTTGATTAAGATTATAATCTGGGAGGTAAATCATCCCATGATCAAACAAAAGAGAGGAATCACGAGTTTGAAGAGGTTAAGAAAGCTGAAGATGTGTATAAGTTAACCCCTGAGATAAAGATAGGGGAGAAGAAGTTATGGATGAAGAACCAGGACTTGATGATGTTCCAACATCAGGCCCAGAAAATTTTATTTCTAATGATGTGATTGCAGTTGAGGATGTTCCAGCACAGGAACAACATAAAGAAGAGGTTGAGGGTGGAACCGGTGTTCTAACATAGGGGGAGAATGTGCAGAATCTGGCTTACTCCAATGATGAGATGCTAGATGTGTTTGTCCAAACTCTTCCAAGGATATCTAAGAGAAAATCACTTGTTTCTGACTCTCCACAGCCTGAATAGAAGAATAAAAAGGTCAAAGTTGGTCAGAGTTCAAGACATGCCCCTTCTGCTAAGGAGGAACTAAACTTTGATTGTTTACTAGGGCTGTCTGGAAAGTTGCAAGGCTATCTGTCTGAAGAAAATTATGGGAGAAAGACCAGCTGACTTGAATAATTATAAGAGTTGTGGGTTCACTGAATATCTGGAGTACCTTGGATTTACAAATGCTGCTTCAGTATATAAGGAATACAATCAAAATATTGTGCGGGAGCTCTATTCAAATATGATGGAAGGAAACCTAGATTCTGATTCAATATGGTACAACAGGGTTTATGTTCGAGGGAAGGTGGTCAGATTTTATGGTGAGAAGATCAACAGGGTACTCAGACTACCTACTCCAGAATTTGAGATTGTATACTCTAATGTTTTTTCTATAAGCTATGATCATATCTTGTTGTAAATCACAGGAGGATATCAGACTGAATGACCTGCTCAGGGAAATGCATCTGCATCCAGTATAAGTACCAGGTATTTCTGTCTATATCAGGTTGCCATAAACTGTTGGATTCCTTCCTCTAACACCACTGATTTAACCCAAGATATGGATAAGTTGTTGTAATGCATTGACACTAATACTCCTCTGAATCTTGGTCTCTTTATCCAAGAAAGCATAGTTGAGCATGTTGTTACATCTCGGCCAAGAACTCTTTGCCTTATCCTTGTATTATTTCGATTGTTCTGAAAGGAGAAAAGGTAAAGGCAGAAGAGATTGATGTAGTGGTGCCCGTCGTTCCTCTCAAACCAAACAAGAAGACCTTCCAGTTGAGGACAGTTAAGGATCTTCTCTGGAAATCATCAGACGCTAAAACTTCTTCAGGTGTAGCTCAGAAAGTTAGAGAAGCCAAAAAGCTGGCAGTTCAAGCCAAGATTGCAGCTTTAAAGGTTCAGTTAGCAACACTAGAAGCAGAACTGGTCCAGTTAGATGCCGGAATATTCTGATATTTTGATCTTATGATCTTTTTGTAAAAACTTTGACATGTATTATGGCCCCAATGGGAAGTACTGTTGGATTTCTGGTTGTGGATTTCTTCTTGGATATTCTTTTTTGAATCTCAAATTTCTGATATTTATTTCGGTCTGTTGAACTAATGTTCCAACATGGTTTATCGGTATTCTGAATGATAGTAGTATTGCTTATCTGTTTGATGTTACAACATGGATGTTGAGATGTTTAATTTTTTTGGAGCTGTGGAATTTAGAGGGAGCTAAAATTTTGAGCTCATGTTCTAGTATCCATAGTGGTTTTATTGTGATCATTATATTTGCATAGTTGTTGTTTTTTAAAGTCCAAAAGGTTGATGGGTCCACAAAATGGCAAAGAGTGAAATTGTAAAGTCCAGAATTATTTAGTTTGCAAATTGTGGAAATTATGCAAATATGAAACTATTATGTTGTAACATAAAAGAAGGAAGGTTGAGTTGTAATCTGAGAAGATATAGTTTTCATCCATGGGGTTTTGAATTCAGAATATATCAATTCCTATATTTATGAGATTGGATTGGATTTATGGAAATTGGAATTGATGTTAAATATTCCTTTCGGTTAAGATATGGATGAAATATTCTAATTCCTTACTTCAATGGATTAGATTTGGTAATTCCCATCTCCAAGCGATTTGATTGAAATCAAAAATTTATGTGAATAAGGAATTTTATGCACACAAAGTTTATGCGTGCGCGTGGTTTAAATAGAAGATATATGGGCTGAGTTACTTACGAATTAATTGAAGAAAATCTGCATTCAGGTTTTCGATATTCAAAAGTAGCTGAGAGCTTTGAGTTTGAGTTCCAACATGATCAAAACCTTTTCATCAAAGTTTCTAATCGTATACATTAATTCCTCGGGATGAGGAGATTCAGCGTCGACGAGTTTCAAGGTCAAAGGGGGTCTGATCAAGGCGGATCAGTAGCAAGGGGAGCTTGCAAAATCCACACTTTGTAATTAGAAAAGATAAGTATAGTTGTATGGTGTGCATTGTACTGTATCTTTATGATTAGTGGATTTATTATGAACTAGACCATGCCCAGCAAATGTAGGTGAATTTCACCGAACTGCGTAACCAAGTCTATGTGTTCTTGCTTTACTTTGTTATATACTTGGTTAGATTGATAATGTATGAACATAGTTGCAATAATTGATAAATTTAGGAAAATTACAGTCAATATTTATTTGTGTGTGGTTTACTTCTTGAATATGGGCTTCCAAAAGTCCTTAACATATATCAGGTTTCTACAATAGTGAATTAATTCTAGTCTACATCTAGATATAACAATAGGATCAAGGAGAGCAATGAGGGCACTAAAACAACGAACATGTTGAATTAGTGTCTATGGTACTGGATCCATGTCATGCATTCATAGATTGAGTTTTAATCAGGAGTAGTGCCAAAAATAATAGAAAGCAAAGACTGACTAGGTAACATCGGTGTAGGCAACTTGTTGATAATGTAGGCTATACATGAAAACGCATCTTACCAGAAAGAGTGGTGAAGATTTGAATGAAATAACATAGAAAGCCCCATCTTTATGACATGACGATACTTGCGCTCAACTCGACCATTTTGCTCAGGAGTATAAGGACATGAAAGATGATGATGAATGTCCTTAGACTCAAAATGTGATTGCATGTGATGGTTCAAAAACTTAGTGCCTCCATCACTTTGAAAAACCTTAATGGTTGTAAAGAACTGATTTTTAACCCGAGCCTCAAAGTGAAGATATGCCTCTACAAAGTATGACTTGCGACGTAGATGATATAACCAAGTAAACTGAGAAAAGTCATCAACAATAACATAGTAGGAAAACCCAACATGAGAAACAACAGAAAGGGTCCCCAATGGCCACGATGAACTAAATTAACTATGCGTAGTGCACGCTTATTATTATCAGCAATAGAAAGATGCTTTTCTTTAGCCATCACACAAGCAGAACACAAATGTGGCTTTAGAAGCATACTAGTAACAGATAAACATCCAGACTTGCTCAAAGAAGAAATGATGATGTGAGGAACTTGGCCCAATCTACTATGTCAAAGTTCAAAAGATGTATAGACGCGCCCGATGCAACAAAAGCAGATAAAGCAGCACCACCATAATCCAAAACATGTAATACCCCATCATGATGTCCTTTTCCAATTACATCACTAGTAAACTTGTTCGAAATATTGAAAGAGGAATCATCAAAGCCAATTGACAGTAAATTGACAACATCTTGTTAATTGACAGCAAATTTTGGTAATTTGTGAAACAACCAAAGCATTAGAAAATGATTGGTCGCGTCAACATGCGCGATGGGAAGGGCAGAACCATTACTAAAAATAACACGATTTTTACCAGAATAAGGAGTGACGCGATCAAAAGTGAACTGAGAAGAAGTCATATGGTTGGTCGTGTCAGAATTGGCAATCCAGCGAGTATGCTAAGGAGAATGCGGTAGAAAGGCATGAGAAGAAGGCTGAGAGACCAAGTGCGAACACATCGAGGCAATGTGACCAAATTTCTCACACCACTGACACTGCAACCAATTGTCTAGCCTATCCCACCCGAGTAGCCCAAGATTTTCTTGTTTCCTCTTTAACATAAAACTCTTTTAAATAGAAAAAATAATATAAAAACTTATCTCCGCCTTCGTTCTCTCCTCTGATGGCCCCCACCCTCCCCAATACCCCTTTCTGGCGGAGATTGGCCCAAGCAAAGGATTCTATGGCTCCCTTGAAGCAGGTTCCGGCGACTCTTGGCTTGTTGACTACCAGATCTCTTTATTGGCTACCAGTGCATAGCATTAGAATTCTTTCACACCTCTCATTACGAAAAATTAGAGTTATCATAACACTTTCATTGCAACACTTATTTAAAATGTTACAATAGCTTATAAAGTGTTACTTAAACCTTTGAAAAGTGTTACATAAATATTGAAAAGTGTTACCTGAATTTTTAAAAGTGTTACGTTGGGTCTAATATAACATCGCTCAGGGTAATACTTGTAAAAGTTTTAGTTCAGGTGCTATAGTAACACTTTGAACCTATTGTAACACTCTTAAAAGTATTTCCTTAGGCGATGTTACATTAGACCTAATGTAACACTTTTTAAAATTTAGGTAACACTTTTAAATATTTATGTAACACTTTCCAAAGATTTAAGTAACACTTTATAAGCTATTGTAATATTTTAAATAAGTGCTGCAAAGAAAGTGTTACGTTAGATCTAATTTGTAGTAGTGTTTAAAAAATACATTTACTCATATTTATTTTGGCGGAATTCACGAGTATCTACAACTTCTCCTGCTTGTGTAATGAATTGAAATTTATTTATTACACAATATATTGCATTCAATGCTAAAAAATTAATGCATTTAATATGCTTTGATCTCCAAAATGTTCTTTACGAGGAGTTTTTGGGTTTTCAAAGAAAGACAATCAATCAACCTTCAATTACTCATTACCAATATTTCCTTCTATAAAAAATACCAAATAGGTAAATAGCACCTCTGTTCTTCCTCACCTCCATTCCTCTCTTGGTCTTTCACAGAAGGGTTCATCAGAAAATGGGATTGGCATCGGAGATCGCGGGAGAGTTCTCTTCGCCTATTGATTCTAAATTGTGAATTCCTTTTTCTGATAAAGTTAAACATTTAATTGAGCTCAGTCTCTTATATCCTACTAGAACATTGTTATTTTTGTAAGATTCCCTCAATTCATCTCATAAACAGGACAACTGCAGAAGGTAAATTTTGTGTCTTCACTTAAATTTGTTTGACTAATATATAAATCATATACTCTTGGATTCGTTGAATTTTTTTACAAATTGATATATGCTTATCATGTCCATTGGTAAACTTCATGTGCAGTCTGGAAAAAATTCAAGTTGATATCTTTACCGGGCCTCTGAAAAATGCCTCAGCTAATGGTGCAATGTGATGTGGATCAGAGTCATCTTTCAAATGTTTTCAGTTTGAGGTCTGTATGAGGTTTAAAATAATCACGTGTCTCGCATACTGCTAATCTTCAGTCCTGTCATATATATTCATATTTTCTAAATTTAGCACTGTTGGTTATGATTAAATGGATTTATTTGCATCTCCGAAAGCATTTTGTGATGCAAATTTAATATTGATTGAATTTGTTGATATGAGCCAACCTTAAATTGTATTTTAATAGTTGTGTCTTACCACTATCACAGGACTGACCCTCTAGTATCAACTTTTCAAAAGTTCTAGCACCGGTTTTTGGGGTCAAAAAAACTAGTGCCTAAGTAGCCGGTGAAACGTTTTCACCGAATTTTGAAAAACCAGTGCTAGATTTAGTATTGACTTTTTTGTTAGCACAAGTTTTATAAAATTGGTGCCAAAATGGCACCATTTTTTGGTTAGCACCGGTTTTATAAAACTGGTGCTAAAATGGCACCGGTTTTTAAATTGTCACCAATTTTTTATTTGGAATTGCAATTGGGAGATGACCGCAGCTGCGCACAACTGCTCTAGTATTTCCATTTGGCAAGAACATATTTGGAATTGGGCGTTGATCGCAACTGCTCTATTACTATGATTTGGGATAAAAACAGTAGAATGGGGTGCTGACCGCAACTGCGCGCAGCTGCTCTAAGACTTCACTACAAACAGTAAAACAATCTAACAACATATATATGGCCACATCTAGAAACATTAAAAAATATTTCCACTAAATGTATGGTACAAAATTAATAATCTATGGGACTAAACATAACTATCCCAAATATAACTATCTATGCGACTAAACATAACTTTAGCTTAAACTAGCAATTAAATCATGTGGCATATACATATCAAATCACAAGGCTAATTCACATATCTATGGTCCTTAGAAATGCTCAGATGTACCCTATCGTACCCTATCGTACCATACATAAAATATGTTATATTTTGATCCTTAACACCCCCTCCAAGCCTAGAATCCCGCTCCGCTAGTTAAGAATTGTACTGGGCTGCATAAAAATGACAAAATATTTAGTATTTCTCCTCATTATTTCCATTACATTTATATGGGTAACAGCACACAGTAGCAATTTTTTTTGAATTGCGAGTTTGTACTAACAAATTAATCAACTTGTACTAGGAAATCATACCATTGGGAATGTCCATGACAGGCATTCCACGGCCCTACAAAATCACCACACAAAGTAAATAAGAATTAAAAAATTAGGCGTAATCAACCCTAACACTCACAAATTCTAGTAACTTTCCAAATGATAGGGGCTTTGGCGAAGACCTTCAGGCCAGAGAGCTCTCAGTGTACACTCCACAACCTTCCTCTCCCGAGTGGGCCTTTCAATTTTCGGCGTTGTGAGCGGCGTGACCTCCTTCTTCTCCATCCTTTTCCCTTTCTTAGACGAGGGCTTGTCTTCCTCCTCGCCTTCTGACTTGGTGGCTTTTTTTCCGGAGCTCTCCTCGGGCTTCTCAGCTGAGTCGGGCTTTGTCTCCTCCATAGGTTGTGAATGACTCCCTAGATAGCATAATTGTAAAAACTTACAATTTTTTATCCATTAATTTTCTTTAAAAAGTGCTTTAAATAGAAATTGTGAGCAATGTGCAAGTTATTGAAGTTGACATAATTGTTTTAGTAAATTTGGAATTGAAAATGTTCACATTTTTCAAGCAAAGTAATGCCATCCATATTTCATTAACTTGTTCATCATAAGGATTCATGCAACATACTGCTTAAACCATAAGAAAATAGTAGTATGTTACTTCAGCTTATATTTGTGGTTGGATAAGAAGTAGAATGAAGGAGATTATAGGGAATTGATTCATGAACAAATTAAGAACACGAGTTTCTTACATTTAATTTCTATAATCTGTAATGGGGATTTGGGAGAAAACTTAAGTTTCACAGTGGCTCAAGGATCATTCTCATCCAATAGGTCATTTGCTTCAAAGACATCACACCAAGAAAAATTCCAACTTCAGTCAGTTTCACTGAATTATCCTTTTGCTCTATTTCGTAGTGTTATTAACATGCAAATATCTTAAGAGTTTAGCTATAGTTTATGTTTGAAATTCTAAACACATGAAAATGAATAAGACAAGTGCACCTCAAGAAAAAAGGTTAGATGCTTGGACTCACCATGCCAGTTATAAACAGCTCTGCCACATTGGAAGCAACAGGATATCGAGCAACAGGAATTGTAAAGGTATGCTCTGGTCTTAAAACAGCCATTCCCCTTCTAACACAACTGAAGATTACATCAATGACTGTTTAAAATTCATTTCCCTACATATTTGAGCAATTGCATTACCTGTACAACAAAAGCTAACATCACAGGAAAAAAAAGCTTCACCAGAATTTCTTCAAGATATACCAGTTGCAACTTTTAATGCAATAAATTGAAGGAAAAAATCAAGAAGAAAGTAACTCATTCAATTGATTAATGGCTTCACTCCAAACCTGGTACAGAAAGGAAAAAGAATTCAGTATCTTGCTGAGACAAACCGTCGAACACCTTCCCACTCTTCCTAAAATCACACACACAAACCATAAAAGATTTGAGGATGTGTTTTTGGGACCCGCTCTCATCCTGCCCTGGCCCGTGGACGGATTAGATGTTGCTTTGGGAGTGGTAAAACTAGAGCTCAGGCTACCGGCGGTGGCGGTAGAGTGTCGTATGAGATGAAGGAGCGATGGACTCATTTCCGAAGAGTACAATTACCGAGAGAAGAGGATAGGGTGTTTGCGATTGGACTCGAACGCATGTCATCGGGCGATGACGGAGGTATTTTCTATTGAGGCGAGATCTATGGAGGCATTTTTGGTGGAGGAAACAACGGATGTGTGATGGTGGAGGGCCGGTGGTGGAGGGTTGATGACGAAGGTCGGTGGTGGAGTGCCAATCGTGGAGGGCCGAAGAAGAAGGCCGGTGGTGGAGGGCGGAGTGAAGGTGGAAGGAGGGGTCAAATGGGAGAAGGTGAGGCCTGAGCAATATACTCCCTCCGGTTTTTTTATATTGGCACCCTTTTTTTTGACATTCCCTAGGGACATGTTTGACCACCGATA
>JAUOBV010345297.1:2984-18385 GCA_032360425.1 Rubia occidens | reverse complement strand
ACTATCTACTTAGTTGTATTTAGTGAGCAATAGGGCTTAAAAATTACATCTTTGAGAGGTACGGCGACGACCTCCCAATGAGGGTCTTATTGGTGAAACCAATTTTAGTTTAAAGTACTTTATGTTTGGAAAAAAATCATCCTAAAGCTTTAATAATTAAGGGCAGATTCGACTCGGAATCTTCAAACTTTAGCCACGTAAAAGGTACAATGATGGGTAACATTGATCATACCACGATTTATTCAAATACTGATTTTAGTTTGAATAGATGGAGAATGGTAGACTCAAATCAACCACATATCATGTGAAACAAAGTATGTCTAGTTCAAAGAATCAAGAAATATTATTGAAGAGACTAATTTCTACTTTGGAAAGAATGAAGACCGGGCTTCATTTGTATTATGTTCCAACCATGTACTTGTTGAAAAATCACTAGTACTTATGCAATGAGGAGCAAGTAACTCATATCGTTGATGAATATTGATAATATTTCAAACTAACTATGAGAAGGGAAGGTATGCGAGAGGAAGATGCATTTACAAAGAACCTGTTTATTGAAAGACTAATGGATAATTTCTAAATACTGATTAAGCTTCTTCATAATGTATCAAAGAGTGATTTATCGGTGAAATTAAGTGTTGAAAGTACCTTATGGCTAAAAAGACCTCATCCTACTGCTTTAATAATCAATAGCCAGGGTTTGACACGACATTTTCTAACTTCGGCCGAGGAAGAGTAATATTGATTGGTGGCTATAATCTTGCCCAAACGTATTCGAAAATCCAACATTAAGTCCTAATGTTTGAAGAATATCTACTTTAACTAGATCACAATCCATCCATAATCCAATTAAGTTTAGTTCAAAGAATCAAGAGAATATGTTGGAAGAGACTGATAGCTACTTCGGAAAGACTGAATATAAGAATTTGATTGTATCATTTTCCAACCATGTACTTGATGGGAAAATGCTTGTAATTAACCAATATGAAGCAAGGAAATTGTACCATTGATTAATATTGGCAATATATTGAACTAACCAAGAGTAGGGTAGGTATGTGAGGGGATGCGGAAATTGTGAAGAACATGTCTATCAAAGGACTAAGGGGGAATCTCCTAGTACCGATTAAGTTTCAAAATAATATATCAAGGAGGGTCTTTTTGGTGAAAGCTAGTTTGGCTGAAAGTACCTTAAGGCCGAAAAAAGCCCTATACTAAACCATTAACAATCAAAGGCTAGGTTTAACTTGGGATCTTCCGACTTCTTATTAGGAAGAGTAACATTGATGGGGGAGCTAATGTCTTGCCCAGATATATTTAAAAATGTTATTTTTAGTCCGAATGAAAGAAGAATACCTACCTAAAAAAGACCACAATCATTCTGTAATCCAATTAAGTCTTGTTCAAAGAATCAAGAGAATGTGCTGGAACAGACTAATTGCTACTTCGAAAAGACTAAAGATAAGGATTACTTTGTATTATGCTCCAACCATGTACTTGTTGGATAAATTCACGTACCTAAGAGATATGAAGCAAAGAAATTACACCGCTCATAAATATTGGAATATTTTGAACTAACCATTAGAATGACAGGTATGCGAGAGAATGATGCATTTGTAAAGAACCTGCTAATCAAAAGACTGTGGGAGAATCTCCAAATACCGATTAACATTTAACATAATTCTTTAATGAAGGACTCATGGGTGAAAGCAAGGTTGGTCGAAAGTGCCCTAAAGCGGAAAAGACCCCATCATATAGCTTTAACAATCACAGGCTTGTGTTCGACTCTGGATCTTCCAACTCATGCTAAGTAAGAAGGAAAGTGATGGGCAGATTTGGTCCTTTCGACTATATTCCAATCCCAGTTTTAGTTCTAATGGACTTAGTGTGGGTTCCACAAATCAACTGCAATCCACCCGAAATCCAAGTAAGTGTACTTCAAAGAATCAAAAGCACTTGTCAAAGAGATTGATTGCTACTTGCGAAAGATTGAAGATTAGGATTCGTTTTTATCTTGTTACAATTACGTACTTGATGGAATTTGTTTTACTTAAGCAATATAAGAAAATCAAACAGGGGATGAATATTGGCAATATCTTGAATTAACCATGAGAAGGACATTTGTACGAGAAGATGATGCATTTGTGAAGAACTTGTTTATTAGAAGGACTAAGGAAGAATCTTAAAATACTAATTAAACTTTGACATAATGCATCAGTGAGTGACTTACTGTTGAAAGGAAGGTTGGTTGAAAGTACCTTAAGGGCAAGAAGGACCCTATCATATAAATTTAACAAATAAAGGCTAGATTTGGCTCGGGATCTTCTAACTTCGGCAAGGAAGAGGCACAATAATGGTTGGCTATGGCTCTACCCAAACATATTCAAATACTACTTTTAGTCTTAATGAATGAAGAATGGTTGCCTAAAATAATCACAATCCCTAAGAAATCCAAGTAATTATAGTTCAAAAAACAAAGAGCACACGCTGGAAAGCTTGATTGCTATTTGAGAATGATTGAAGACCGAGCTTCATTTTTGTATCATGATTCAACAACATACATGATGGAAGAACACTCATAGTTAAGCAATATGAACAAAAGAAATCACACCTTGGATGAGAATATTGGCAATATCTCCAACTAACCATGAGAAGGGTAGGTGTGCAAGAGGATAGTGCTGTTATGAAGAGCCTATTTATCAAAGAACTAAGGGAGAATCTCCTAATACTGATTATGTTTCAAAATAATGTATCAATGAGGGTCTTATTGGTGAAAGAAATTTTTGTTGAAAGTACCTTGAGGGTGAAAAAATCCCTATACTAAAGCTTTAATAATTAAAGGCGGATTTTACTCAGGATCTTCCAACCATGGCCGAGTAAGTGGGACACTAATGGGTAAGTTTTTTCGTACCTAGATGTATTTGAATCCTTATTTTAGACTGAACTAACAAAGAATGGTGGTATCAAATCAACAAAATATCATGTGAGTCAAAGTATGTCTAGTACAAATAATTAAGACCATATGTCTGGAGAGACTAATTGCTACTTGAGAAAGTGTGAAGATCGGGTTTCATTTGTATTATGTTCCAAATGTGTACTTGATGGGAAAATAGTTGTACTTATGCAATGAGAAACAAGAAAATTGCACTGTGGATGAAAAATTGTAATATTTTAAACTAACTATGAGAAGGGGAGGTATGCGAAAGGATGATGCATTTGTAAAGAAACTGTTTATCAAAAAACTAGTGGATAATTTCTAAATACTGACTAAGCTCCAACTTAATTTATCTGTAAGTGATTTAATGTTGAAAGCAAGGTTAGTTGAAAGTACCTTAAGGCCATAAAATACCCCCATCCCACTTCTTTAACAATTAAAGGCCGGGGCTTGACTAGGTATCCCCTAACTTTGGCCATGGAAGAGTCACGATGATGGGCAGCCATTGCTTTGCCCATATGTATTTTGAAATATGACTTTTAGTCCTAATAAACGAATAATATCTACCTCAAATGGACCATAATTAATCTGTTATCCAATTAATTGTAGTTCGAAGAATCAAGAGCATATGCTGGATGAGACTGATTGCTACTTGGGACACATTCAAGATAAGGATTCTTTTGTATCATGTTCCAACCACGTACTTGATGGAAAAATACTCGTAATTGAGGAATATGAAGTATGAAAATTGCACCATAAATGAATATTGTAAATATCTCGAACTAACCTTGATAAGGGCAGCTGTGTGTGAGAGGATAACACATTTGTGAAGAACCCGTTTATCAAATGACTAAGGGAGAATTCCCAAATACTGATTACCTTCAACATAATATTTTAGTTAGGGGCTTATAGGTTAAGCAAGGTTGGTTGAAAGTACCCTAAGGTTAAAAAAAGACCTCATCTTATAACTCTCACAATCAAAGACCTGGGTTTGACTCGAGATCTTCCTACTTTGGGTGAGTAAGAGGTAATGTGATGTGGAGGTTTGGCCCTCCCCAACATATTCAAATCTAACCTTTTTTCCCAATGAACATAGAATGGCTTCCAAAAATCAACTGAAATCCATCTGAAATCAAAGTAAGTGAGTATCAAAGAATCAAGAGCATATTATCGATGATCATGATTACTACTTGTGAAAGATTGAAATCAGGGTTCTCTTTTATCTTGTTTAAACCTCGTACCCGGTGGAACAAACTCATACTAAAGTAATATGAAGTAAAAATATTGCACCGTGGATTAATATTGGCAATATCTCGAACTAACTATTAGAAGGGTAGGTATGCGAGAGGATGATTATGTTATGAAGAACCAGTTCATCAAAAGACTAAGTTAGAATCTCATAATGCCGATTAGTTTTCAAAATAATGTATTAATGAGGGTCTTATTGGTGAAAAAAGTGTGGTTGAAAGTACCTTAAGGCTAAAAAAGGCCCCATACTAAAGCTTTAACAATCAAAGGCAGATTTCATACAGAATTTTCTAACATCGGTGGAGTAAAAGGGACAGTGATTGGTAACTTTGGTCGTACCAAGACATATTCAAATCCTAATTTTATTATGAATTGATGAAGAATGGCGACTTTAAATCAACAACATATCATATGAAATCAAAGCATGTCTAGCTCGAAGAATCAAGAGCGTATGTTTGAATGGACTGATCTCTACTTCGTTAAAAGGGTGAAGACTGGGCTTCATTTTCATTATGTTCCAACTATATACGTGATGGAAAATGTGTACTTATGCAATGGGAGGTAAGAAAATTGCACCGTGGATGAATATTGGTAATATTTCGAACTAACTATGATAAGGGAAGGTATGCGAGAGGATAATGCATTTGTGAAAAACTGTTTACCTAAGGAATAATGGATAATTTCTAAATACCAATTAAGCTTCAACATAACATATCATTCTGTGATTTATAGGTGAAAGCAAGCTTAGTTAAAAGTACCTTAAGGCTGAAAAAGACTCCATCCTACTGCTTTAACAATCAAAAGCCACAATTTATCTCGGGATCTTCTAACATCCACCGAGGAAGAGTCACACTGATGGAAGACTATGGGTCTTGCCCTGACGTATTAATTTGTTTTTCCTTTTAGTCCTAACGAACAAAGACTGGATGCATGGAACAAACCACAGTCCCTTTGAAGTCCAAGTAATTATTGTTCAAAAAATCAAGAGCATATGCTGGAAAGGTTGATTACTACTTGGGAAAGATTGAAGACTGGGCTTCATTCGTATTATGATCCAAAAACGTACATGATGGACAAACAATCATACTTAAGCAATATGAAGCAAAGATATCTCACTGTGGGTGAATATTGGCCATATCTCCAATTAACCATTAGAAATGTAGGTATGCTAGAAGACAATGCAGTTGTGAACAACCTATTACTCAAAGGACTAAGGGAGATTCTCCTAATACTGATTAAGTTTCAAAAACACTTATCCATAAGGTTGTCATTGGTAAAAGAAAGTATTTTTAAAAGTACCTTAAGGTTTAAAAAATTCCCAGCCTAAAGATTTAACAATCAAAGGCGGATTTGACTTAGAATTTTCTGACTTCGGCCGAATTAGAGGGATAGTGATGGGTAACTTTTGTCTAACCAAAACATATTTAAATAATAATATTAGTCCAAATGGACAAACAATGGTGGCCTAAAACCAATAACATATCATGGGAAATCAAAGTATGTCTAGTTCAAAGAATGAAGAGCATATGTTGGAAGAGTGTATTTCCTACTTGGGTAAGAAGGAAGACCGGGCTTCGTTTATATCCTGTTCCAACCGCTTACTTGATTGAAATACACTCGTATATAATGTATCATTGTGGGACTATTGGTGAAATCAAGGAATGTTGAAACTACCTTAAGGCTGAAAATGACCCCATCCTATATCTTTGACAATCAAAGGATATGGTTTGATTCATGATACTTCTAACTTCACCGAGGAAGAGGCGTATTGATTGACGACTGTGGTCCTACCCAGACGTATTCAAATTTTACTTTCATGTCCTAATAAATGAAGAATGGAAACCTCAAATCAACCACAAGCCATCCGAAATTCAAGTAACTTTAGTTCAAATAATTAAAAGCATATGTTGGAAGAGACTGATTGCTACTTGGGAACGATTGAAGGCCGGGCCTCGTTTCTATCTTTTTCCAACCATGTAGTTGATGGAAAAACACTCGTACTTAAGCAATATAAAGAAAAATAAATTGCACCGTGGATGAAAATTGGAATAATCTCTAACTAACCATGAGAATGGTTTGTATGCGAGAGAGTGATGCATTTGCGTAGAACTAGTTTATTTAAAGATTAAATGAGCATCTATAAATACCGATTAGGCTTTAACATAATCTATCAATGATGTATTTTTTTATTGAAATCAAGATTTAATGAAAGTACATTAAGCCTGAAGATGACCGCAGCCTACAACCTTAACAATCAAATGTCATGGTTTGACTCAGGATCTACGACCTTAGGCTGAGAAAGAGGGACAGTGATTGGCGGATTTGGTCCCACAGAGATTTATTCAAAATTTTATTTTATTCCTGATGAATAAAGAATGGATGCATAGATATAATCCTCAATCAATCTCAAATCCAAGTAATTTTAGTTCAAAGAATCATGAGCATATGCAGAAAGACATCGATTGCTACTAGAGAAATATTTAAGATCAAGCTTCATTTGTGTCATGTTCTAGCCATGTGCTTAATGGAAAAATACTTAAACTTAATAGACATGAAGTAAGGAAATCTGACCATGGATAAATATTGGCAATATCTAAAACTAACCATTAGAAGGGTAGGTATATGAGAGGATGATGCATTTGTGAAGAACATGTTTATCAAAATACTAGGGGAGAATATCCAAATAACGATTATGCTTGAATATATTGTATCAATGAGTGTAGTATTGGTTATATAAAGGTTGTTAAGAAAGTTTCGTAGGGCCGAAAAAGGTCCCATCCTACAACTTTTACAACAAAATGCATGAGTTTGACTCGGGATCTTCCAACTTCGGCCGAGGAAAAGGCACAGTGATGTGTATTTGTGATCATACCCTGAAATATTCTAATATGAATTTTTATTCTAATGAAATGAGAATGCATACCTCAAATCAACCACAATCCATCTGAAATCCAAATAAGTGTAGCTCAAAGAATCAGGAGCATATGCTGGAAGAGATTTATTTCAACTTGGGAAAGATTGATAACCAGGTTTCATTTGTACCATATTGTAACCATGTACTTGGAAAAAAAATACTCATACTTAAGAACATGAAGCAAAGAAATGCATTCCGGAGGAATATTGGTAATATCTCAAACTAACCATGAGAAGGGTTGGTATACGAGAGGATTGAGCATTTGTCAAGAACTAGTATATCAAAGGACTAAAGGAGAATCTCCAGATAGTAGTTAAGCTTGAACAAAATGTATCAATTAGGGACTTATTGGTGAAGTAAAGATTTTTTGAAACTACCTTAAGGCTGAAAATACCCATCCTTACATCTTTCACAATCGAAGGCTAGGGTTTGACTCACGATACTTCTTTCTTGACTGAGAAAGAGAGAGAGTGATGGGCGACTTTGGTCCTACCCAGACATATTCAAATCCTACTTTTATGTCCTAATAAATTATTAATGGCTGCCTCAAATCAACCACAATTCATTCAAAATCCAAGTAACTATATTTCAAAGAATCAAGAGCATATGATGGAAGAGATTGATTTTCTACTTGGGAAATATTGAAGACTGGAGTTCATTTGTATCCATTTCCAACCAAGTACTTGATGGAAAACCAATTGTACTTAATTGATATGAAGAAAATAAATTTCACCATGGATGAAAATTATAATAATCTTGAAATAACCATGAGAAGGGTTTGTATGCTAAATCATTATGCATTTGTTAAGAACCGGTTTATTGAAATGCTAAATAATAACTTATAAGTACTGGTTCATCTTCAATGAAATGTATCAATGATTTATGTTGAAAACAAGGTAGGTTGAAAGTACATTAAGGCCGAAGATGACCCCATCCTACAACTTTATCAATCAAAGGCCAGGGTTTGACTAAATTAACCACAATAAACATTAGAATGTATTCAAATTTGAATTTTAGTCCTATTGAATGAAGAATGGCTTCCTAAAATCAACCACAATCCATATGAAATCCAATTATGTCTAATACAAAGAACCAAGAGCATATGCTGGAAGAGAATAATTTTTAATAGGACAAGATTATAGACCGTGCTTCATTAGTATCACGTTCAAACCATGCACTCGGTGGAAAAAACACTCGTATTAAGCACTACGATGCAAAGAAATTGCAACGTAGATGAGTATTGGCAATATCTCAAACAAACCATAAGAATGGTTGGTATGCAAGACCATAAAAAGATGATGCATTTGTTCAGGACTGATTTATTGAAGGACTAAAGGAGAACCTCTGAATTCCAATTAAGCTTCAACATAAGGTATCAATAAGGAATGTAGTTGTGAAAGAAGGGTTTGTTGAAAGTACCGTAAGGCCGCAAAATACCCCAACCTACGACTTCAAAAAAATCCAGGGTTTAACTTAGGATCTTCTCACTTCAATCAAGGAAGAGGGTTAATGATGGGCAACTTTAGTCCTACCCTGATATATTAAAATATGAATTTTAGTCCTAATGAACAAAGAATAGCAGCCTCAAATCATCCACAATTCATCCCAAATCTAAGTAAGTATAGTTCAAAAAATCAAGAGCATATGCTTGATGAGACAGAGTGCTACTTAGGAAAAATTGAAGACTAGCCTTGGTTTCTATCGTGTTCAAACCATGTAATTAATGGAAAAACACTCGTACTTAAACAATATAAAGCAAGCGAAATGCACCGTGATGAATATTGGAAATATGTCCAACTAACAAGGAGAAGGGATGTATTGGTGAAAGAAGGGTTTGTTGAAAGTACCGTAGGGCAGGAAAAGACTCCAAACTACGGCTTTAAAAATCAAAGGCTAGGGTTTGTCTCCAGATCTTCTAACATTGGTCGAGTAGGAGGAAAATGATGGGCTGTTTTGGTCCTACCCTAGTGTATTCGAATTCAACTTTTAGTCTTAATGAACAGAGAATGGCTACCTCAAATCAACCAAAAACCAAATGAAATCCATGTAAGTATACTTCAAAGAATCAAGAGTATAAACTGGAAGAGACTGATTGCTACTTGGGGAAGATTGAAGTCGGGCTTCATTTGTATCATGTTCCAACCACGTACTTGATGGATAAAAACTCGTTCTTAACCAGTATGAAGCAAGGAAATCACAACGTGGATGAGTATTCACAACATCTCAAACTAACCATGAGATGGATTGATGAAATCAAGGAAATCGCAACATAATGTATCAACAAACCTTTCTTTCACCAATAAATACCTCATTGATACATTATGCTGAATCTTAACTGGTATTTGGAAATTCTCCCTTAGTCTTTCGATTAACCACTTCTTCACGAATGCATCATCCTCTTGTAGTATTGCATACCAACCTTTCTTGTGGCTAGTTTGAGATATTGCAAATAATCATCCACATTGCAATTTTCTTCCTTCATATAGCTTATATACAAGTGTTTTTTCATCAAGTTGTTGCTAGGAAATTATAAAATTAAGCTCGATTTTAAATCTTTCTCTAATAACAATCATTCTCTTCTGGCATATGGTCTTGATTCTTTGAACTTACCCCACAATCATTCTCTTCCAACATACCCCATACTTTGTTGTAAGAATTAGGTAGCTATTTTTCATTCATTAGGACTAAAAGTAGGATTTGAATATGCATGGGTAGGACTTCTGCTGCCCACTAATGTTCCTCTTCCTCAGCTAAAGTTAGAAGATAGCGAGTCGAACCCTTGGCCTTTGATTGTTAAATTTGTATGATGGAGTATGTTTCATCCATAAGGTACTTTCAAAAAACCATTATTTCACCAAAAAAATCATTATTGACTCATTATGTTGAAGCTTATGCTATAGTGGTAGAATCTCCCTTAGTCTTTCGATAAACCACTTCCTAAAAAATGCATCATTTTCTCGTTGTTTCGCATACCAACCCTTCTCATGATTAGTTTGATATATTGCAAATATTTATCGACATTACGATTCCCTTGCTTAATTATGGCTTACGTACGAGTGTTTTTCCACCAAATACGTGGTTGAAAGATGTTAAAAATGAAGTCCAGTCTTACATCTCTCTCTAACAGAATTTAGTCTATTCCAGCATATGTAATTGATTTTTTGAACTAGATTGGATTTCAGATGGATTGTTGTTGATTTGAGGAAGTCATTATTCATTCCTTAGAACTAAAAGTAGGACCGCAACTTCCCTTTTTTTCTCTTGCTCGACCTAAGTTAGAAGATCCCCAGTAAAACCATAGTCTTTGATAGTTAAAGCCGTATGATGTGGTGTTTTTTCTTCTATAAGTTACTTTCAACAAACCTTGCTTTCACAAGTATATCCCTCATTGATATATTATGTTGAAATTGAACCAGCATTAGGACATTCCCCCTTAGTCCTTCGATAAAATGGGTTTTCAACCCTTCACATAGTTAGTTAGAAATATTGCCAATAATCATCCACATTGCGATTTACTTGATTCATTTAGGTTTAAGTACGGGGGTTTTCCCATCAAGTATGTGGTTGGAACATTATAGAAATGAATCCCAATCTTCCTTCTTTCCCTAATAGCAATCAGGCTCTTCCAACATATGTTCTTGTTTCTTTAAACTAGACTTACATGGATTTCAGGTGGATTGTGGTTCATTTGAGGCATCCATTCTTCATTCATTAGAACTAAAATTTGGATTTGAATATGTTTGGGTAGGACCATAGCTTTCCCTCACCATCCTTCTTCCTTGGTCGAAGTTAGAAGATCTCAGGTAAAACACTAGCCTTTCATAAGTCCCTCATTGATACATTTTTCAAACCTTATCCAGTATTTGGATATTCTCTCTTAGTCCTTTGATAGATAGCTATATCCATTGTACGATTCATTATTTCATATACCTTAAGTAAGAGTGTTTTTCCATCAAAGTACATGGTTGGAACATGATACAAATGAAGCCCGGTCCTAAATATTTCCAAATTTGAAATCAGTCTCTTATTTCATATGCTCTTGATTCTTTGAAGTAGACACTTGGATTTCAAATGGATTGTGGTTGATTTGAGGAAACCATTCTTCATTCGTTGGGCTTAAAAGTTGGATTTGAATACGCATGTGTTGGACCACAGCTACCCATCAATGTCTCTATACCACAACCGAAGTTAGAATATCCCAAGTTAAACCCTGGCCTTTAATTGTTAAAGCCATATGATGGGTCTTTTCGGATTTAAAGTACCTTCAACAAACCTTTCTTTCACAAAAAAATCACTCGTTGATACATTATGTTAAAGCTCAACTGGTATTTGGAGATTCTCCCTTACGTATCGATAAACAAAATTTTCACAAATGCATCATTTTTTTTGCAGTCTTGCATACAAACCTTTCTCATGGTAAGTTCAAGATATTACCAATATTCATCCACAGTGTGATTTTCTTGCACCATATTGCTTGAGTACGAGTGTTTTTCCATTAAGTATGTGGTTGAAACATGACACAAAACATTCCCAGGCTTCAATCATTCCCTTGTTGCAATCGGTCTCTTGCAGCATAAGCTCTTGATTCTTTGAAGTAGACTGACTAGAATTTTGTTAGATAGTGGTGGATTTGATGCAGCAATTCTGCATTCATTTGGTCAAAAAGTCAGATTTGAGCAGTTTTAATGTCCTCCACATCGTAGGTATGAACTCCTATTTTTTATCCATGATGATCTTTTCTCTCTCCTTGTTTGGGTTCAGTTACAACTTCCTTCATTAGAGCTTGGATTGGTTTCACTTCCTTCTTTAGGGCTCGAGCAATTTTTGTCACTGGAACATATACTTTATTTTGGACAGGTTTGGCCTGTTCCTTTTTATCTCCAGTCATCTCCAGCATGCCCTATCATAGAGTAGAAACGTCATTTGGTTGGAATCTACTCACGTATAATTTCCTGACTCTAGATGACATCAGTTTCACCCAAATAAGACACTTACTCAAGTATTTCTGTTTCTATCTCCACATCAACCAAGACCCTGGCATAGTTGAATCTCTCAACATCTCTGATAGCTTTATCCAGTTTCAAAAGTAGTCCAATAAAGCTGAGGATGATACTTAAGATCTTTGGATTCCAATAAACTACATCCAGTTTGGGGAGCTGTAACTAGACTAGAACTATTTTACATGGTTCTAGATCAAGGTTTTGAGTTCACTATTTGTTAATATCTGTCTTGTTATCAAATAGTATCACACCTTTATCCAAAACCTTATCCCTTTGTGTTTTCGAAGCAAATTTAATAAAGAAGGTCCCTGGTTTTGGTAGCCACATTTTAACAATATTTTACTGTTTCCACACTCTCTTAAAAATACCATTCATCACTAAAAATGGTGGAAATTCCCGAAGGATCTTACAAGTAACGGTTGTTTCCCAGCCCTTAATACTTTCCAAAATATCTTATTTATGTATTTTCCCCCTAACCATTCCATTTATCTTAATTGGAGTGTAAAATTTTACCAAGTCCTGTTCCTTCTACTCAAAGAGTGAAGTCTAGGGATGATCTAAATTATCTTGTTGTATATCTCCCTATGAAGCTTTTGTATTAGTAGAACCATCGATATTCAAAGTTGGATCAGATTTGTCACCATTCATTCCTGGGTCAGCTTTTGAGGAGGCAACGTCTTTTTCTTTTGATGGGTTTAGAGTGGATCTTAAAGATTTCGGTGGGGTAACCATATCCACTTCATCATTGTCATCATCTTTCCCAGCTTCAACCATTTTAGCCCCACTTACAGTAAGATCCATGGCATCAACTGCATCCAGATATTCTAAAACAGTCTCCATTCCCTTCACCTAGGATTGTTTTCTTAAAATGAAAAATCACGAGTTTGAAGTTGACCAGGGGATTTTTTGGTTCTGTATATGATTCCCTTAGCTTGTAGTATCTTCTTTACTCTATATTTTCCCATATTTGGTGGCAGAGAATGCTTAGATCAAGCAAAAACTCACGAAATATAATGAACAAAGGTGAAGAAAGAGATACATATAGTAAAGGTGGGTTTCTACCCAAATAAGTATCAATGAGGGAGTGGATTGGTCTTATCGATGATGAATTTATTGGTGAAATAGAGGTTGGTTGGAAGAACCTCAAGGCCAAAAAAGACCCCATTCTACAACTTTAACAATCAAAGTCCAGGGTTTGTCTTGGGATCTTTTAACTTCGGCCGAGTATGAGAAAAAATGATGGGCTGCTTTAGTCATATCCAAATGTATTTAAATCCTACTTTTAGTTCTAATGAACATAGGATGGATGCCACAAATAAACCACAATCCATCTGAAATCTAAGTAAGACTACCTCAAAGAATGAAGAGTATATGATGGAAGATATTGATTGCTACTTGGGAAAGATTAAAGAACGGGCTTTGTTTCTATCATAATCAAACCACGTACTTGATAAAAAAACAAATCATAACTATGTAATATAAAATGAGGAAATCACACCGTGGATGAATATTGGTAATATCTTAAACGTACCATGTAAAGGTTTTGTATGAGAGACTTAGAGAGGGTGATACATTTGTGAAAAAAATGGTTTATCAAATGGCTAAGGGAGAATCTTCAAAAATAGTTTAAGCTCTAACATATTGTATCAACGAGGTATTTGTTGGCAAATGAAAGGTTTATTGAAAGTACGCTAAGGCCAAAAAAAGACACCATTCTACGATAACAATTAAAGGCTAGTGTTTGACTTGGGATCTTCTAACTTTGGATGAGTTAGAGGGACATGGATGGGTAGCTGCGGCCTTACACAAATATATTCAAATCCTACTTTACGCCTAATCAACGAAATATGGTTGTCTTAAATCAACCACAATCCATCTGAAATCCAAGTGAGTCTACTTCTAAGAATCACCAGCATATGACATAAGACACTGATTTCTACTTTGGAAAGATTGCAGACTTGGTTTTGCTTGTATTATGATTCTACCATGTACTTGATGGAAAACACTTGTACAAAAGAAATATGAAACAAGGAAATCATACCGTGGATGAATATTGGTAATATCTCAAGCAAACCATGTGATGGGTGCATATGCGAGAGTATGATGTATTTGTAAAGAACTTGTTTATCCAAGGAGTAGGGGAGAATCTCTTGACACTGGATAAGCTTAAACACAATGACCTAATTAGGGGGCTTCTTGGTGAAATCAAAGTTGGTTGAAAATACCTTAATTCTGAAAAAGTCCTCATCTTGAAGTTTTAATTAAAAAAAGGCGTAGATATAACAAGGGATCTTCCAACTTTGGCCTAGGAATAGGGATATTGATGGGCGACTGTGGTCCTATCTGGACGTATTCAAATCTGACTTTTATTCCTAGTAAAAGAAGAATTTTTGTCTCAAATCATCCACAATCAAACCGAAAGCTAGTAAGTCTACATCAAGGAAATCAAAAGCATATGTTGGAAGATACCGATTGCAACTTGGAAAAGATTAAAGACCAGAAAAAGTTGTATCCTGTTCCAACCATGTACTGAATTGGAAAAAACCCGTACTTAATTAATATGAAGCTAGATAATTGTACCATTGATGAATATTGGCAATATCTTAAAATTTCCGTAAGAAAGGTTTGTACGCGAGACTGCGAGAGGATGATACATTTGTGAAAAAACCAGTTTATCGAAGGACTAGGGGAGAATCTCCAAATTTTGGTTAAGCTCAAACTTAAATTATCAACGAGGGATTTGTTGAAAGTATGTTAAGGCAAAAAAAACCCATTCTACGGCTTTAACAATCAAAGGCCACAAGGTTTTACTAGGGATCTTCTAACTTCAGCTGAGGTAGAGAGACATTGATAGGTAGTTGGAGGAAAGTCTCAGAAATTCCTACGCCTCTCTCTAACTCGCTTCTCTCTCTCGTTTCTCTCTAGCTTTCCCTTATTAAAATAATAACAAAATCGAGCTGCCATCTGTAACGGTCATAAACCGCCAGTAACATCTTCATCTTCATCCATACTTGCCAGAAACCTAAAACCATGGTGGCTCCGCCCTTTGGCGTGAGTCCGTCGCCCACATATAGAGCTGCCCTTATTCAACACCCAGTTCAAAACAACAAACCTCTACTGCAGCTGAATCCAATGGCAAAATTTTGGTCCTCTTCGACGGTATTGAAATCGATCAACTATTCAAG
Organism: Rubia occidens; assembly: GCA_032360425.1. Lineage (NCBI taxonomy): Eukaryota > Viridiplantae > Streptophyta > Magnoliopsida > Gentianales > Rubiaceae > Rubia > Rubia occidens. Next base: position 3,106 of record JAUOBV010345297.1, on the reverse strand, counting down.
CGGAACCTAATCTGCACTAGAATTCATCCGCCATCACTTCAATAAAATTGGATTCAAAGGTGAACAAATAATTACAGCTTTAGACACGAGGCACATCTTTATCAAATTTGAACTCGACAAGG
>JAUOBV010345190.1:0-10827 GCA_032360425.1 Rubia occidens | reverse complement strand
CTAAAAGAGAAAGAGAGCCATTATAAGAGGACCGGAGTGAGTATGGTTTGGGGAAAAAAGAAGAAATCTTTGGGAATGAAGTGAATTGTGTAATTCTGGATATCATATGATGTTGCTGAATATACAAAACTATGAACTAATTATTTAGCTTATTTTTGGTATGGATGAGATTTTGATCTTTTTTGTGTATTTTTGTTTTTTTGTGCATTTATAGTCCGGAAGTTGGAACTCAGTGGCGGTGCTAGTTAAAGAGGTTAAATACCTTGACGAGGATAGCTAGATGTACAATATGGTATAGTTCGATGGGATTTTTGCATTTGGATCTTATATGCCTTGGATTAATTATTAATGATGAGTGGTATTTTTTTATATTGTCAATGTGTGCATCCGTTCGATACTGAAATATTGTAAAGTTAATAATAGTGGTTGAAATGGTTAAATATGGTGAATGGTGTTTTAGTGCTCATTTGATTCTAAGTTACTTTTCGAATTATTTAGTTCATTTGCTTCTAATTTATTGCAAAAATTTTACATATAAAATTTTTATGCTTATCAGTTTGTCAAAGATAATGCTGCTTAAAGCAGTTGTTCAAGAAATATTGACGGCTCTTTGGATGCTGATTCTAACTGTTCTGAATCTTCTTGCAAAGACTCTGGATTGTGGAATTTTTATTATTTCTTAACCGTAATTAAGGGTAACTTTTCCCAAACCCTAACCACTAACTAGCCCATAAGATTAGCTAATTCATTTATAGGTTAATGCAAACTTAATTTATCAATAGGATTAAGCAACAATGGATCGCTCGCAAGCAAAGATTAATAACTCAAATTCTGAATTATGATGTACGAAATTGTGTGAAAATTCGTGAATGGCCTCCCTATTTATAGGTTATAGTTCGACCAATCCTAATCTGAAAAAGAACAGGATTTGGTAGTTTCTGTCAGAAACTGGAATGACTTATAGCAGTTTAAAGAAGCTTAAACCATATCTAACTAAAATAAATAATGACCATATTCATCCAAGTAAATCAATCTAAATATTTTTTGAATTCTTGAATGAATCTACCATATCTAAACTTACCATACCTAATTCTAATCAAATCAAAGCTGAATATTCTAAACCCAAATTAAAATATAACCAAAACTCATCTAAGACAACATGGACGAGTTTATGGGCTTCACTCATAATAATAAAATTATCACACTACCTCACTGAAAAACCTAGTGGGAAAAATAGTCTAGTGTTGACCTCCTAAAACTCTAATCTAATAAATTAATTAAGAAAAATCTTAAAAATGATATTTTGATGACGCAATCTAGCGTGTTCCCAACTGACGGCTTTTTTAGAGTGTTCAAAGTGACCAGAGTATCAAAGTGTTTAAGAAATATTAACGGCTTTTTAAATGGTATTCTCGACTCCCCGTTTCATATGGAGCAGCCTACTAAATACAAATACCCGATGCATCTGGATTTTGTTTGTCGTCAATGAAAGGCCATTTATGGTTTGAAACAAGCTCCTTGTTCCTAGTTTCAGTATTTCAAATTACTTTTGATTGACACGGGTTTTATATGTAGTTCCTCTGGTACATCTTTATTTGTATTTTCACAAGGTTCCTTTCACTCTACTTTTTCGTTTATTTTGATGATATTATTCTTACTAGAAATGATGGTCGTCTCATTCAGAAGTTTGTTGATCGGGTTAGCCGAGAATTTAAATTTACCAATTTTAGCATTGACGTTGTATGTACTTCCGATGGCTTGTTACTTGGCCAGGCCAGATACGCCATGGACATTTTATTGTGCGCTGGAATGCAAGATCCAGCACCAGTGCAACATCATTTGTAGCTTTTTCGCAATATGCCAGCTCTTCCGGTAAGATATTTGGAAATCCCACAGTTTATCGTTCTCTGGTTGGATTGAGGTGATTGAACAATTAGTGAAGAAGAATGATGTTCTCACGGAGTAAACGATTAGAGAAATTGAAGAGCTAGGCCCAAGAGCCTTTTCAAGTGTCAAAAACCTTGAACTGCAGGTTGGTAAACATGCCACTTTGGTGAACCAGCTTCAAACTAGAGACTACAGAAAGCTACCATTCTAACCCAAGGTGAATCCACGCAATGTGAGTTCTTTGAACCTTACAAACGGGAAGGAGGTACCCAAAGCTAAGAAAGAGGTTGTGCAAGAGGTGAAAATTTTGTGGAAAGCAACAAGACCAATCTTGAAGAAGAGGAAATAGTAGTTAGGAGGATCCCTCGAGGGAGCTCCTACCACTGAGGCAAGGGTTAACCCTCTATTGTCGTTCCTAGTTCTCTACGGGGAAGACCAAAGGTGGCATCCAAAGAAACTCAAATCCACCAAGTGTTCGAAAAGGTTGAGGTTACCATTCCAAATTTGGATGTCATTGAACAAATTCACATGTATGCTGATTTCTTGTAAAATGCTTGCACTCGGAAAAGGAATAAACATATTTAAAAAGTAGGTCAATTGAAAATAGGGGGAGTAGCCACTTTCACTCACAAGAATATTCCTAAAAAGTGTGATGACCTCAGAATGTTTTCAATCCCTGTAGGTAGTAAGTTGGGTAAAAATGTTGTGATTGACTTAGGGGCCTCTCTTAATGTTATCCCATTGATAGACACTAATGAAGAAGTTGATTTGAGCTAAAAAAATTATTAACTCTCGCTTCGTATTAAATATATATAAAAAAATTTAACTATAACTAATAGAAGCTCAAACCTTCTGACACACTATATACTCCCTCTGTCCCAACAAAAATGGTGCAATTTTCTTTTACGTCAATCCCAACAAAAAAAACATAATTTGACAGCTATCCAAAATAGCAAAGAATGTGTTTTTAAATTCCCATAATGTTCTCTTTAAATTTAACAACTTTCAGACTAGACCCATAGCTTTCCCAAAAAATCCCTACTTTTTCACAATTATTCTCTGACACATCACCTTGCATAAAAGAGCGAGTCAAAAGGAAATGAGCATTTTGGTTGCGATGGAGGTAGTATAAATATGAGTATAAATGTTTGATTTCCACATAGTCATTAAAAAAACAAGGCCTCTTATGAGAAAAAGTGTTTTAGTTTTAAAATTTGTAGGTACAAGACAATATCTCTGCAAAAGACTAGATAGTAAAAACTAATTTAAATAAAAATAACAAAAAATTATTTATGGCAAACTATTGGAAAAGACCATCTTTCCTAAAGTATATATGAAAAGACAGAGTTAAATTGGAATTATAGAAAGGTAACAGATTTTAGTTGCAATATTTAAAAATTTATTATGCACTGTGTAATAGTATAAGTTTATAACTCGATTAAGTTGCAGTTTAAGAGCGTCTTTAAAAACACGGACTCATTATTTAAATGGATATTAAATTTTAATTTTATTTCAAATTAATTTTAAACATTAAAAAAATTCAATCCTTAAGCATGTACACTCAGATGCAGCTAGCAGATAATATATAAAATCATAAATCTCAATTTTTCTCACCAAAACCTTAATTTGTTTTCATTTTAACTTTTATCCTCCCCCCTCTTTCCCCTCCATAGTCCAGGCACATTAAGGCTCTGTTAGGCAGAACTTATAAGCTGCTTTGCTTATAAGTAAAAAAAATTAGTTTTTGTTAAAGTGCTAAAAACATCTTATTTTGAAAACAGGAACTATTTTCGAGGAAAAAATAGAAACTGGTCTCCCCTTGATTTAAAATAAGTCAGCTTTTCTTATAAGCACAACAACTTTGGGAAACGGAGCCTAAACTCTTCCCCCCATAGCCCACCCTATCTCACTTGAAAAAAACTTTCCCGAATACACCTTTCTCAATAACCCTCAGAATCTTGAAATTCCCAGCCCCAATCTTTCTCTTCACCCCACCCTCAAAGTTCTCTAACCGTAGCTCCTTCTTGGAATAAGAAATATGTGACAAGGTCCTCTCAGTTCAAATGATCTTCGGAGTATTTAAGATTGCAAGGATCAAGAATAAGACACTACACATGGAAAATGACATAGGATTCTATTTTTTTGTATAAGGTGTAATCAAGAGATCAATAAAAAAAGTCAAGATCACATAATAAAAGAACGATAAGGGAAAAAATATTATAAGCATGCAATAATTTTTTAAAAGAGTGGACGAAAAACATCACAAGCACAAAAACTGCATAAGCTACCTAAAAACTACGAAAATGATCGAGAGATGAAGGTGGATAATACTTGTTAAAAATCAAACCCTTTCATGTCCTTCTAACTCTATTGATGAAGGTAAAGGCGGATAGTAATATCAAAGTATTCTAACTCTCGTACCCTTCGACATCTTTTAACTCTGGATTCAATCTTTTGGCTAAGAAAGATCAAACAAACACAATTAAAATATGATAATGAAGAGTTAAAAAAATTTAAAACACAAATATTTCAAAAATAAAATAATTCAAGAGCTCAAAAACCCCTGAAGATTTTTTGCCACAAGGATCTTTCGCTTTGCTCTTATACTAATTGATATGAATCTGCTTGCGAACACTCTCAATTATGGAATTAAAATCTTTGACCAGCTAAAGGGATCTCGCAAACCTTCAATTGGGTGCACAAAATTCAAGAACATATCCCCCGGGATGCTCCCAATTTTGACTTGCTCACTAACTAGCCCGTGGGATTAGTTGACAAGGTTATTAATACTTCATTAACCCACAAGATTAAGCAACAATGGAAATAGCTGGCAAGCACATAGAATGATCTCAAATTCTGAATATATGATTGATAAAAAGGTGTGGAATATCTTTTCCAAACCCCTTTATTTTTAGGGTAACATTAGTCAATAAACCCCAATTACAAATGAAAACTGAATAGAATTACGACAACTTTAAGAAGCTAAAACCATATCAAACTAGAACTCCTAAAAATCAATGTATATCTGGTTGAATTATTCTCCAAACAACCTTGAAGAACATATTACCTTATCTAATCTTGCCAAATCTAATTCTGATCAGAATAAAGATGAATATTTTTGAAACACTAATAGACTTGCTCAAAAATAAGCTCTTCAAAGCCCACATGGCCCAGCTATGCACTAAAAATTCAAAATGAAATAATTTTACAGTAGCTTACAAAGATCACACTACCTCATTAAAAACCCGGTGGGAAAAAAAGTATAGTGTTCTTCACGATGTTTTCAGTTAATCAACAAACTTGAATAATTAATCCAAGCCCTAGCCAGTTTGTTCTTTACTTCTTCATCATGAAGTTGATCAAGTAAAACATTCTATGCCGCATCTCTAACCTTTGTTTTTGGCCTTTTCATTGGACTAACTATGTCACTTACAGGTTTTTAAACATAACCCTTGAATGTTTGATTAAGTCGTGGAAAATTTATATTTATGGTGGTAGTAGTCTTGGTATCTCTATCATTCCCTCCGTGGTCAAAAGGTTTTTCCCTTGAAACTGAATCATCTTCAAAGGCAAATGGAGATAAATCAGCAACATTTAAGGTAATAATAATACCATAATCGCCTAGAAAAAAAATTGTGTAAGCATTATCATTCACACTCTCCAATACTTGAAAAGGACCGTCACCACAGGGACTTAGTTTAGATTAATGAGCATTCGGAAACCTCTCCTTCAGCAAAAGCAACCAAACCCAGTCGCTCTCTTGAAACCTCATAAGTCAACACCTTTTGTTTGCTCTGTCAATATTTTGAGCATTTGTCTTTTCAATTCTCAAACTCATTTTCTCGTGTTATCACTTCACAAAATTAGCTTTCTTTTCTCCATCCAAATTTCTAACTTGTTTAAAATTCATAGGAATTAAATAAAGTGGTGTATTTGGTAAAAATCCACAAACAATTTCAAATGGAGGTAAAGAATTAGTAGAATGAATAGTTTAATTATAAGCAAACTCTGCCATCAGAATGCACGCTTTCCAATTCTTTAAGTTTTTCTGAACTAAGGGATGTAGAAGAGCCCTTAAAGTTCGATTGGTAACTTTCGTCTCTCCATCAGTCTGTGGATGACTTGGTGTGGAAAACAACAAGTTTATTCCTAACTTGCACCACAAGGTATTCCAAAAGTATGATAAAAAATTGACATCTCGATTTGAAACTATAGATGCTGGGATGCCATGAATTCAAACTACTTCCTTCAGAAATAAATGCGCAACATGCTTTGCATTATCTGTCTTCTTACAAAAAATAAATATGGCATCTTCAAAAATTGATCAACAACCACAAAGATAGAATCATTAACTGATTGGGATCATGGTAATATGAGAAAGAAATCAATCAAAATATCAACCCAAGGATGTGTAGGAAGAGGTAAAGGAGTATGCAAAACATGAGGCTTCGCCTTCAACCAATCAATAAAATTTCTACAAATCCTATCAACAGATATTGCCATTTTCGGCCATAAGAAGTGTTCTTGGAACATATTATAAGTTTCTAATCCACCAAAATGTCCCATTAAACCACCTACATGAGCTTCTCTAGCAAGTAATTCATGCATAGAACATTGAGGAACTCATAGCCTATTGCAATGAAATAAAAACCCATATTTCCAAAAGAATGTTTCATACGCACCATGTTCACAAGAAGCATAGACATATGAAAAATTAGGATCAGTAGCATATAAATCTCGTATGAAAGAAAACCCTAAAAGGACACACTCGAATCGTGTAAGTAAAACATTTCTACGACTTAAAGCATCAGCTGTAACTCTTTCTTTACCCTTATTGTATCGCAACACATAAGGAAACCATTCAATGAAACAAGACCATTTAGCATAACACTTGTTCAATTTCATCTGACACTTCAAATACTTCAATGATTCATGATCACTATGAATGACTTATTTTTTGTGAAATAAATAATGTTGAAAAGTCTCTAATGCACACACAATTGCATAGAATTCTTTGTCATACACAGGATAATTTAGAAGACCGCACTTTAGCTTTTCACTAAAGTAAGCTATAGGTCAATTCTTTTGCATCAAAATAACACCAATACCAATAACAGAAGCATCATAATGAATCTCAAAAGTATCGTTAAAATTAGGTAGGGTAAGCACAAGAGCATTACATAATCGTACATTAAATTCATTAAATGAATTCTCTTAATCATCAACCAAAAAAAATTTCACATCCTTTTAACTAGTTCATTTAAAGGTGCAGCAATGGATGAAATACCACTCACAAACCTTTTATAAAAACTAGCTAAACCATGAAAATAACGCACCTGATTGGCATTGGTAGGTCTTGGCCAGGTCTTAATGGCCTCAATTTTGATTTCATTGACTTTTTTCCCCTCCTTAGAGACTAGAAAACTTAGAAACACCACCTCGGAAGTGCAAAAAGTGCACTTCTTGATGTTCGCATACAAACAAGACTCATCGAGTGCAACAAGAACCATTTAACATGCTAAATATGATCATCAGTCGATTTAGAATAGATCAAGATATCATAAAAACAAACCACAACAAATTAACCTATAAACTTTCTCAAAACATGATTCATCAATCGCATAAAAGTACTAGGTGCATTAGTCAATCCGAATGGCATAACAATCCATTCATGTAACCCAAACTTAGTTTTAAATATTGGTTTCCATTCATTCCCCTCATTCCCCTTATTTATGTGAATCTGACAATAGCCCCGAGTCAAATAAATATCAGTATATATCATACATCCATGCCAATGTCCAAGCATATAATCTAACCTAGGGACAGGATGGTGATATTTAATGGTTATCTTGTTAATAGCATGATAGTCTATACACATTCCCCAAGTTTTATCTTTTTTAGGAACTAAAATAATAGGCACATCACAAGGACTTAAAGATTCGCGCTAATAACGGTTTTGAAGTAATTTCTCGACTTGTTGTAGGTCATTTGTCTCCTCAGGGTTTGTTTTGTAAGCTGGTCGATCAGGTATAACCCAACCCAACCCAAAATCAAGTCAATCTAATGCTCAATGCCTCGCAACAGTGGTAATCTATGAGGTAAGGCTTTCGGAAAGACCTCCTCCAATTCCTTCAACATTCCAGCAAACCGTGGAGAAACATGCACAATTATATCCTCATTGGCGAAATAACTCTCTTTAAACTGAAAAATTAATACATAAGAATGATTAGAAAAAGGACGAAGCACATCCGTAATAGATGCATAAAATGATCTACCAGACTCAATTGGAAATTCATGTATCATCATGTAAATCGATGGTAAGGGACTAAGATGTGAAGATAAAACCTTTCGCAACTACGCATAATCATTCAAAAACTTAGCTGACTTACATGGATCGACCTCCCCTTATTTTTGGTATAAATAATTAGGATTTTTGCCTTCTTTTTTGCTCTTTTGGCCAATCGCCTTCAAACCCTTGTTCTATCCTTAACTACAGTGATTTTTTTAGTTTAACCATCATCATAGATTACGATCAAACTGCCAAGATCTTTCGAACAAAATATGACTAGCCTCCATAGGTATAACATCACATAAGATGTAATGATGATATTTTCTGATCTTAAAGTTAATCATGCATTGTTTATTATCCCTAATATCACCACTTCCATTTAACCAAATAATTTTATAAGGTGATGGATGAGTAGTAAAAGGTAAAGACAATGATTTAACAAGAATATTGGAAATAGTATTAGCACAAGATCCACCATCAATAATCAGTAAACAGTTCTTATCTTTCACAAGACAACGTATATAAAAAAATATTAATTCTTTGTAACTCAGATTTAGCCATTTGAGGATTTAGGAGTCCAATGACACAAAGTTATCTTGTGTTTCCCGACCTTGTTCACCTTGATCATTTATGTTGATCTCTTGATCTACATGTTCTTCTCTACTCTCATACAGAGGTGGCATATCAGCATACCTATCCTCTTCATCTCCTTCCTCAATGGTTGTTAACACTGGAGCATGGGGGCAGTAACTACAAACATGCCCACTCTCTTTACAATGAAAACAAGTAGGAGTGTTAACAGGAACCGAATTTGATGAAGAGACGGGGGACTTACTATCATTTCTCGAAGAATGTTAGCTTAAATATTGTGGTGCTGTCCTGAGATCAATGGAATTTTAAGTTGGATTGTAGTTGGTCTGGACTGACCCTCGGCCTCCTATTGAAGCTCCTCTAACTCGACCATAACTATGGTGTCCGAAGTCAAACCATAATTTTTTATTGGGAAATCTGTATGGTTCATTCCCTGGACGTAGAGTGCTCTCAACCAACCTTAATTTCATCACTAAATTTCCCATTTATATGTGATGTTGAAGCTTGACTGACATTTGAAGGTTCTCATGCAAGCCTTCAATCAATCATTTTTTTATGAATGCGTTGTCTTCTCTCATCCCGACCTTTCTCATGGTCAACTCTAGATTTTCCAATATTCATCAAATGTGCAATTTCCTTGCCTCATATTCGCCTAGTAATAATTTTTCTCCATCAGATAGGTAGGCGGAACATGAAAGTTTTCTCAATTCTCTCAACTTTTTCCACCATTCAGCCGCATAGTGAGTGAAGGAATACTGCACAACCTTAAAATTTTCTTTCTCCGATAATTACTGAGATCAAGCAAATTCTCAATCTGTCGCTCCCAATCAAGATACTTCACCGGATTGTGTTGACCATAAAATTGAGAGATATCATACTTCAATCCCCTAATGTCTCGAGCAGAGTCTGAATTCGAACCTGAACTGGCCCTAATTCTCTTTCAGTGATCATGATGCTTGTAGTGGAGAAGCCTTCTAGAAGACCCTCAGCGTGATCACCTTTCCGATTCATTTGAATGTTCATTTGAACTACCATAACCTTGAAATTTGTGAACAAAACCCTGAGGATCACCTCTCATGGTCGTGAACTGAGGTGTTGGTGCTGCCAAGCTGTCAACTTTTCTCACCAATCTCTACACCTCACTCATGAGCACATTTAATGCAACAGCAAAGTTATCTTGATCACTAGGTGGATTGGGCTTCATACGATGTTGCTCCTAACTGTATAGTGCATCATATCATGGGTGTTCACCATTCTTGCTATTAGAGGCATTCGTCAATCGTAATTTGTTTGGATTGGTGACATAGGGCGGGACAAATGGATTTTCGTCCGCCATCTTTGCTAAACTGCTATGAAAATAAACAGTTAGTATTAAATCGCCCCACCCTTCCCTTTGTTTAGTAAGATCGCTCACCAAGTGTATAACACTTACAATTCACAAGGTGAAGGCTAATTTTTAAGGGCAATCAATCAATTCACCGCAAATTCAAAGCAAAATATGAGAAAAAATTTCACGAAAGAGATGAAAGCGAAGAAATGAACCATGAGTGTATTGGAACTTTCACAATTCATGCTCAATTTTTTTTAATTAGAGTGGAATTATGATCTTTTCATACAAAACTAGCAAAGACTATCATTAGCTAAAACTTCATATCAAACTAGGGTTCTATATCCACATTTAGAATCTGAAGATTATATTTGCACTAATCAAAGAACCGAGGGTTATAAAAGCACATTATTCAAAATATTACACCCAATTCTTGTTGTAAACTTTTAAAAAATATTATTAGAAAAAATAAATTTGAAAGATTAGGTTCTCATTTCCCTCATTGCCACACTCAAAATTTTAATTTTTATCCGTTTAGATAAGAAATGAAAACTCCAAAATTGGTATCTTCTAAACGTAATTGAAAGAGTAAAGTGCTAAATAACCCTACCTTTAGGCTGAAAGTGCCAATAAAACCCGGTAAAATGAGAAAGTGCCAAAATAACCCTAACTTTCTGATGTATGTACCAATCTAACCCTGGAAGCCATTGATTTCAATAGTCAACACCGTAAT
>JAUOBV010345082.1:0-10827 GCA_032360425.1 Rubia occidens | reverse complement strand
TATACCTACTCAAATAGAAGGTCAATCTCATATTTGACTGAAAAAAGATTTTGGATAGATTTGATTGAGATGAACTGAGTATAAAGAATCAATGAATAAAACTGATTCGATAACTAGAAAAGTAGAGTGAATAGTTTTAAGTGGTCAAACATTATTATAGTACCAAAAACATCACTTTTATTAATAATAAAATTTACAAAAGAAAACGGTCCACTCTAAGACAGACGAAGAGAGTATATTTTTGTGACGGTACGTAGCAAATATCATGCATGCAGTATTCATAATCTTTGATAAATTAAAAATAGCAGAACATATATCTGTGGGAATATATACCATAAAGCTTCTTTCATCAGTATATGCAACTGGGCAAACACATGCAGTTATTCTTCAATCCGCATCTTCAACCCTTTTTGACCTGGCTTTTCTTCCTTGTATTAATTTGTTGGATATATAAACCTCTTTTGGTAGTTAATCTGATTAACTGAACGTTGCATCTCTCCAATACTGGAATAATTCTCTGTAAAACCCTACAGCTGCCGGCCCCCTCCTTCATCTGAAGTTTTTTCTGCCATCTTCTTTTTCGCATCTCTCCATCAATTGTTTTTTTAATTGATATATTTATAATATTTATGTTATTGAATAAGTATGTATTTATATCTATACATTAGTATTATTTTTTCGATCGAATAGATTAGATTGATGTGTCCATGACGATCATTTAATCTAATTGTTCATGTAGATGTATTTTGTTCGATATGACTTTACAAATCATGTGTTCGTGATTTCGTTTGTGATTTTCTATTAGGAGTTCCATTCTCGATCTGGGTTTTTCAAGGTGTTTACATTTTGAAATGTATAAGTGAATTCCCCTTGATTAGAGTTTAGATTACTGAGAGAATAAATAGAGTACAAAAGAGGTATAAATGTAAATATCTAAATCCAAATCTAGTCTCTAAAATCTTCTATTCTAATGTCCCCCCTCAAGCGAAGCCTTGGATGCTCAGGGATGTAAAACTTGGATTTGAAAAACTCAAACAAAGATAGACAATCCTTGCGTGAAAATGCCCACAAGTTGAAGTGACGTAGGAACATAGTGGGGATGAAGCTTGCCCGAAGAAACCAGCTATCGAACAAAGTGATAGCCAATGTCAATGTGTTTCGCCCGCTTGTGCGCCACATGATTTTGAGCTGATAAGATGGAGCTGTTATCACAAAGCAGAAATGGAAGACTGGAGAGAGAGAATCGAAGATCACGTAGTAGATGAGATAACCAAACAAATTTTTCTGCAGTATTAGTCAAGGTACGATACTCAGACTCGGTGCTGAAGCGAGAAACCTTAGGTTGCTTATTAGCACTCCAGGAAACAAGATTTCCACCCGGAAAAGCAGTATACCCATAGGTCGAACGATGAATCTCAGACAATGCGCTCAATCTGTATCAGAGTAGTCCAACCCTCAAAAGTGCGATTTGAGCAAAAAGACAGACCATAGTGCAAAGTACCATGAACATAGTGGAGAATACGAGTAACTGCGGAAAAGTGATCATCCCGAGGATCCTGAAGGTACTGACTAACTGAATTTACCGCAAAAGCAGCGTCCAGGAGTGATAGTGAGATACTGAAGAACACCAAGCAAGGATCCTTAAAGAGTGGGATTGGAAAACTTCCCACTGGTACCACTATGATGCTGAGACTAAGGAAGAAACAGTATAGAGAAGGTAGCATCGTCGGTATTCCCAACTCGACAAAAATATCACAGGCATACTTGGCCTGACCCTAGAACAAACCAGATGGAGTAGACTCTTCCTCCAAGCCAAGGAAATAATGTAAAGAGCCCAAGTCCTTAATAAAAAAAATTCTTATCAGTCCGAGTAATGAATTTACGAATGGTCAAGCTGTCGTACGAAAGTGTTGAACCGCTGGAACCAAGCGCGGGAAGCCTGCTTCAAGCCATAAGCAACTTTCTCCAGGCAACAAGCATAATCGGGATGTGCATCGTCCTTGCAACCAGCCGGTTGAGCCAAATAGACCGGAGCATCAAGGGCACTATTGATAAAAAAACATTATTGACATGTAGCTAATGAAGAGGCCATCGACGCATGGTGGCAATGGAAAGAACAGTGCGAACAGTAGATGCTTTTACCACGGGGCTAAAATTATGATCGAAATCGAACCCCAAAATCTGAGAGAAACCCCGTGCCACCAGTCGAGCCTTGTAGTGATCAATACTACCATCGGGCCGATACTTTATGCAGAAAATCCATTTGGAGCCGACAACATTCATGTTTGGATCCCTAAGTATGCTGGTGGCGAAATGCAACCATTTCCGCATCCATAGCCAAAATCCAACGAGGATCTTGAAGAGCTGCACCGTAGTCCTGAGGCTCAGTCTGAGCGACTAAGGCAACTAGAAAACCAGACACTTCATAATAAAAAAAGATCAAGGACATCGAGAACCATCCATCGTCCTGGTGGTCATACGGTGAGTGCGAGAGAGAGTTGGCTCGGGAAAATATGGAGCAGGAGGGGTGCGAGCTTAGGGTGATGATGTAAAGGCTGGAGTCATGGGCACCAAGGCCAAAGAAGTAGTCACAGGGATCAGAGAGCTGAGTGCAGGAAATACTGGAGCATTAGAATCAGAAAGAAATGTGCAAGGTGACTCGGTAGATGGCGATCAAGTGCAAAAGATGCATAGAAATAACCATGCAGCCAAGGGCTATGTAAAAGAAGAAAACTCCAAATGAGACATGGAATGGGTATCCTGCAAAGAGGATACGTAAGGAAATAAGGTCTCATCAAAAGTAACATGATGTGAGACATATATATGCCCAGTAGCTGGATCAAGACACTTGAACCCTTTGTGACGGGGGATATAACCAAAAAACACACATGGAATGGAACGAAGCATGAACTTATTAGGCACAATATCACGCAAACAAGGATACACATAATAAGCATATGGATGAAGAGAGAATAATCCATTACAGATCCAAAAATGACCTCAAATGGAGACTTGCCACAAAGAATGAACTAGGCAGATGGTTAATGATATAAACCGTGGAAGAGAAAACATCCATCCAATAAGATGTTGACACTTGAAGAATGAAATAGCATAGCAAGACCAGTCTATATAATGTGACATGCTTTTGCTCAGCTCGGCTATTATGAGCAAGTGTGTATGGAGACGCCATCTATTGATGAATTCTACAAGACACAAAATAAACCTGTGAGTGATAATTTGTAAACATTGTGCCGCCATCCATCTGCAAGATTTTAATCTTGGTAGAAAAAAATTTCTCTACAAAATTTTGGAACTGAAGAAAGATACCAAAGAAATCAGACTTTTGACATAATGGGAGAAACCACGTGAATCATGAAAAATCATCGAGGAAAGCAGCATAATAAGAATATCCCCCTATCGATAAAACTGGTGTCGATCCCCAAAAATTACAATGCACCTTATCTAACAAGCCAGTGACTCGTTTGTCACTGGTAGAAAAGGACATACGCTTGCTCTTGGCCATCTAACAAGAAGAGCAACTGACAGATGTGGGCAAAATGAAAGTGATAGAGATATGACCCTGCTTACTCAACAACTGAAGAGTGGCATATGAGATATGACCAAGACGAGAATGCCATTGCTCAAAAGAAGTTCGGACCTTTCCAGAGCCTACTTCACCTAAAAAGGTGGAATCACATGTCTCAAGAAAATAGAGACCAGAACTATGATGGATCTTGTCCAATATCTTTCCTGTGTGCTTATGCTTAATAAAAAATTCATTGGCATCAAATATAACAATAACCGGAAAATCACGAGTTAGTTTACTAACAGACAATAAGCTTTGGGTGATTTGAGGGACCACGAAAACATCATGTAAAGATAAGCTAAAAATATCACACTGACCAATATAAGAAATAGATAGTGATTCACCATTACCCACAAATACATAATGAGAGCCGTTGATAGTCATGTGAGTTGTTGCACCAGAGTCGACAATCCACTAATTAGAGACACAACTATCAATGACGCGAGAACTAGAGGGTGACCTAATTTCCTAAAGAAGTATGCTGTCCAAAACTAACAAAACTAGAGCAAAAAATATAATTAGAGTGCATAGGGCCAAAAAACAAAATTCCACCCGTAGTAGAAAAATGGTGCACCTTGCGCAGCTGTTCAGAGACAAGCGCGTGGCCTCACGCGCTGCAGAAGAGTGATAGGCCCATGTGTATTCACATGCTGTTGAAGACAATCCAATAAACTAGTGAGCGTGTGGCTGCATGCTGATAGGAGTGGGCAAGTGAACTGTAGTGCGTGACTTCACGCGTGTTTTCTTCTTCAACCAGCGGCGTTAATCAAAAGAGCCGAACAGAGTGAGCCTTCTGGAATGGACGGAGTGGACTTTCTGCAGCAAAATTGGCCGAAGACGCGCTCATGAGGGTTGGAGAAGACGAAGGGTTGGCCGGAGAAGTTGAATGGCTGGAGAAGGTGAGATGGACACAACTCCCTCAGATACGGTGCAATACTGTTGAAACAAACCGGAGCAAAAAATCAGTTGAAATAACAAAGAGAAGCCGAGGGAGAAGAAATATGCCAAAAAAGATATTGGATATTGCAAAAAAAAAAGAGGCCCCGATTTGGCTGGAATGTCTCCAGTGACCGAGACTAGATCGGAGAAAAAAATCAGAGAAGAAAATATTAAGGAGGATGCTAACACTGATTTGATAGCATGTAGAAATGAATTCCCCTTGATTAGGGTTTAGATTATTGGGAGAATAAATAGAGTACAAACGAGGTATAAATGTAAATATCTAAACCCTAATATAGTCTCTAGAATATTTTGTTCTAACATGACCAATATAAATCGTGTTTTGGATCAAGAGTAAGTGGTGTTACACCTGTTGTAGATCCTTGTTTAGCTTAGTGATATTGATGCTGATACGTTTCTTTTTGCCAAATGGTCATTATTTTTGTGGAAGCTAGTTAATATCCATGAGGGCCATGTTACAGTTTTTATTGGATCTTTGATCTGTAATAGTACAGACGATCAGTCTGGTTGACATGTAATTTGAATATCCTTGCAATATATTGATTATTGCTAGAGGATAGTTAGGATGAATGTCCATTCCACTTATTGTAATAACCGCTGGGCATTTTTTATTACATTTTGGAATCATTAATTTTTAAAAAATAATAATACTGGAATAATTAATTAGTTGTCTGATCTATTTTCCACAATCGTCGCTAGTGGGAGAATATGCATTAACAGATTTGTTAGAAGCGGTTCCACCCATATTTATGAAACTTGCATTTTAACGTAGATTTAAAAATAAAAACAATTAATTTTGTGTGCAATTAGAAATTAAATTTATGGTGGTTATTTTCGACCTAAATCCATAGTGATTTAGCCACCTCAAATTTATGGTGGTTATTTTTGTCTGCTCCAATTCGATCACCACTAATAATCCAATACTCTCAACCTCGTTCTCAATCAGCCGCAACCTCCATAGCTATTGATTTTTTATATAAAATTTTCAACAACCTCACCAACGCCACTCATGAACATTTTAGAGTTTGACCTATGCTATTTCAGGTAAGTCCTACAGGGGTAAAGTTGTAGATCTGCACGTTAATGTTTAGAAATGATGATTATATAAGATGTTAATGATACTATTTGATGATTGATACTAATTATAATGGTATTGTGGAGACGTTCATGGTAGTATTTGCTAATAGATTTTGGTATTAATAGAAGTTTTGGGAGAATTGGTGAAGTAATTTATCATTGGAATAGTGCAAGGCCAGGAAGAGTTGCAATGCAACTCTCTAAGATAAATAAATCTTGGAATTCAATTCTTAAATTTGAACTGTTGCTTGTATGATAGATTAAAAAAGCATCGTGCATCGATAGTGTTGATGTATGGCGTAGCCAGGGACCGCGACTCAAAACCACCATTGCAAATGTAAAATACCGTTATACGTAATGCTAATTCCCTGCACTAGTGCGTACTCCCTTTGATTTCTGAACACTATTATTCTTTCTTCAACTTTGTCCATACATGATACTCATTGTTAAATGTAAATAATCCCTTTTCACTCATCAATCTAGTAAGCGTCTGTTTCAACAGCTTGAAAATGGTGAACGTTCTGAAGACAAAGAAGACTTATTACAAGTCCAAGGACTGCAAAAAGCTCACCTTGCACAAGCTTGAAGAAACCCTTTATGCAACATCGTTTTTATGTATGTAGACGTTGTCCGACATTGAACAAACCCTAATTGAATCTCTTCTCAGTTGAATCTCGACCTTGTGTTAAATCTCTAATTTGTTTTGAGATCTATTAACCTCAAGATTCTTATATTTGAACTTAAAAATAACTAAATCTAAATTATCCGGAAGAAAATGATTGTAATTAGGATAATTCTGAGACATTTTTCTTTATAATTAACCAATACTCTTTTCTTGGATACAAATAACTTGCAGTTGAAAACCAATGACGACCTTTTATATTACTGTTGTTGAGTACTACAACTTTCTCTCGGTTGATATTTGTATAACCATTACTAGAGAAAGACCTATTATATCGGACCAAGTGCTTTCTTTGGCTATGTCTCACAACCTATTTCGAGAGTTCTAAAAAAAAAGATGTCGGAATTTTCTGGCAGCAACATGAGATTTACGACAGTAAGAAAAAAAAAAAAGGGAAATAGACGGAAAAATATAAAAAATTGGGTTAAAAAAAGATCCGGAGGACTTAAACAACACAGATCAAACATAAAAAAATCAAGCCATAAGCATCAAACCGGTGGTGGAGGGCCGTGGTGGTGGAGTGGAGGCAACAGTGGTGGAACTAGACAAAAATTTCAACGGGGGCTGAAAACCTTCAAGTTCAGTTCAAGATTCAATTCATATTTCAATATCAGTATATCACATAATACATTCACTGATAGTCTGATTCACAATACGATTCACAAACCGATCCAAATTCAAAAACACACAAAAATCGCATCAAACAGCTTCACCACATAAAGCAAGAAAACAAAACACGAAACATAGCAGAATATCAAAGTTTTCATACTGAAGCTGTAAATTCAGAAGTTCTGGTTGCAAAACGCAAGAATAATCATAATCATAATTCAAGTTTTACCAGTTCAATTCAAGTTGCCCAATGCCCTTCATCATCAGTTTAATTGAAAAGTTGAACTAGACGCCGAGAGAGAGAGAGAGCAGTATGTAAATCAATAATCAGAATTCATACCAGTCCCCGCTGCACGGACCGGTTGTTTGTTCAGTTTCCCATCCGCCGTGTGCAGCAGGGCCGTCGCTGCCTCGCGGTTGTCCTGGTGGTGCTGTCGTCTCGTCACGTCGCTGTCAATTCAAGCTCGCGTGGGTGCTGGTGGTGGTGCTGGTGGTGCTCGTTGTTGGCTGGCCGCCCGTCGCCCGTCCCGTCGATGCAACAAAATGGAGCAGAGCAGTAAAGATTTTGAATTGGAGAGCAGAGCTGCTGCTGCAGATCATAAATGGAGAGCAGAGTAGAGTCGACCGAGTTTAGGTTTGTGAATGTTTGGGCTTTTTATTTGTAAAACAGCCCAAGCAATAACTGAAAATTGAAAACAAAATTGGCCCAAACAATAACTGAAAACTGAAAACAAATAATACAACCTTCGTCTTCATTCATCAAATGTACAGCCTTCGCCTTCGTCAATAGGCAGCGGCGCTGCAGCAGCTGGCGCCGGACGGAGAGCAGAGGAGGAGGCCGACCCTTTCTCACTTCCAGTTTCCGGCAAATTTCCTAGGCGGGGCCGGGGCGGAGATAAGATAAGCACTTCGAAAATTCAGTTTACCGGGGCGAAGGAAATTACATATACATATACACCCTTCATTCACCGGAGTTTACCGGTGCGGCCGCACCGGTAAGCCCCCCCCCCCCAAATCCGTCACTGGGGGTGGCCGAGGAAGAATTTTTTGTGGCAAAATTAGACAAAAAGTATTCTATCTGAGCATTGAGAATTGAATCAATATAATGTATTAATATTTTGGTATTTATAAGGGCTGATATCTAAGAATTCTCCCAATCATGTTGGGGGTAAATATGCACATTTTGTGTAGGGATAGGTGTCTTACCATATTAAAAGTACCATAAACTCCCTCTATCCCACTAATTTGTGCTTATTTGCCTTTTCACAGTCTTCAATGATTATGTTAAACCATCAATATATCTAAATATGTATAATAATTTCAAATAAAAAATTGATGTTTAGAAAATAGATATTAAGATGAATCTAGCAAGATCTCAAGTGATATTTTACATGTGAAATTTAGGGTCAAAGTTTACAAAATTTGACTTTTAAAAAGAAAATAAGCAAGTTTTAATAGGACGGAGAGAGTATTCAATATACCATAATTGTGCCCAGAAAAAGAGTGTATTCCATATATAGAACTTGAATTGGAGATATTTCCTTTGGCTATTGGGCTTCGGCTCAACAAATTATAGTGGTGTCGCCTTTAACCTAAGTAAGGGTGAGCAAAAAAATCGAAAACTAAATCGAAAAGCAAAAAACTTAAATCCGAATAACGTGAATCAAATTTAATATATGATTTTCAGATAACCGAATTGAGTAAACGATTATTTAATATTATTTTTGGTTAGGTTTTGGATATTGAAACTCAGTCTGAAACCCGACCCGAATACCAAATTGCAATAAATAAATATTAATAATATAATATTAATAACTTAATTTTAATAATTTATAAATTAAATTTACAAACAGATATAAATTTGATGGCCAATTTATTAGTTTTCAAAAATAATTCCTCAAGGGCCCAAACTTTAAACCCTAAGTTCGGGATAATGCCTTAGCAAATGATGTACTGTAGTCTTTAGAGCCTACCTTTTTCATTAGTTTTCCACCTTCTTCGGGTTTTTGTCCCCCACTAAGATTAGAGTCTACCTTCTTCTAAGTTCTCCGATCTTCATTCATCTTCTACATCCTTCTTCTGTAAAATGAAAACTTTCATTTCGTGAAATTAGCGCAATTGACGTGAAGAGCATTCTCATGTTCATTTCAATACTTCATATGGCATGAAAACATTTCCATGCTCATTTATTACTTCATTGAATCCTCGAAGAATGGGAAACCTTTAAAGATGAATACTAAAACAAACTATTAATCTTTAATGTTAAATATAATGTTAAAATCGTTATGCTTGAATTTATATTGTATTTCATTAATTTTTATTTTGAAGACTTGATTTTGATGAATTACATTTGAATAGAATTTTAAATTAAGTTATATATGTTTAGTAATTGTTTTTTAAAAATTCCCATGAATTCGATTTCAAACCGAAACCACTTCTGAATTGGGTTTGGATAATTTAGTTTTTTGGGTTATTCGGATTGGTTTTAATTTTTAATTTTTGTAGGGGCAAAACCGATTAACCCAAACGGAATAAACTGAAAATCGATTAAACCGACCTGATGGTCACCCCTAGGCTTGAGTGGGTTGCAACATGGCTTTCATCCTAGGTGGGGGAACTTTGGCTCAACCTATATCAATAGTCCCCCGAGAGAGCCAAAGGTCGAGCTTCGACGGAGGCATTCAATTTTCTCTTGCATCAACGTTCTAAAGTCATGCATCATGGGTGAATCTCAATTTTCTCTCTCTTCGGAGTAACTGCTAAACATTTGAAATGTTAGCATGTTTTGCATGGATTCAGGCTCCACGTGCTACAAACTTGGGTTAAGTGGGAGAATTTTTTTTTCAAATCGCCAATTTTTGAGGAAGTAATTATTATCCTTGATTCCAAAGAGTCCCTTAGTAGTAGATGTCAGATAAATACCCGCTCTTTCAAAATCTTGTTTCAATTTTACAACTCCTCTTATCAGCCGTTGTTTCAAGTTTAGAGCCTTCTCCGCCTTCAATTTTTTGTAAAGATTTTTCCATATTTTTTACAAGTAAGTCATCTTCCTTTCAGTGGATTCTTAACTATTATTGACTCGTCAGTTCTAGTAGAATCCACTATTTCTCAAGGAGGGGCTAGCTCTCATGGGATCAGTACTTCACATATTTCTGTTTCTAACCTTAAGCTAGGAAGGAACATAGAAAGTCTGTCTGGTCACTAGCCCATCGTTTATCTCTATGGAGAGAAAATGGTGGTGTAATACAACAGGTCACTCCCCCACCTCCGAGATTAGTTATGGATGAGTGGTTTTTATTTCCCGAGAATGTCCGGTTTGTAAAGCCTAAGCTAGGGAGGAACAATTAAAGAGTGTCTGGTTGCCAACCCATCGTTTATCTATCCGAGGAGGAAATGGTTGTGCCGATAATACATGATGTGTCTATTTTGTGTGCATTTTTGGGACTTTTTGGAATCACTTTTGGGCTCTTTTTTAATTTAAAACTTGTGTTTTACCTTGGAATTCTCTTAGGAGAGCTAAGACCGACTTTTACGCTCTTATGACTATTCTAGTGGATTTTGTGTGATAGGACAATAACATAGAGACTTGAAGACCGAAGACCATCGAAGACCATTGAAGACCATGAAGTTCATCTTTTGAAGAATTGAAGGCTTGAAGATTTTAAGAGAAGTGAAGTGAAGTGTAGAGGAAGCTAGAAGACAAGAAGAAGAAAATAAAATCAATTGCTATTTTTGGCATCCGTCGCGAGTCGAGAGGTAAGTCGTGTCGACGAAGTTAAATAAACTTGGTTTTGATCATCTGGATCATCATTCATTACTTTCCGTTGATGTTTCAATTAGAATTTTTGTCGTTGTTTTCATTATTTTGTCTTGTTCTTTTCACAGGTGTGTTTTCCCATAATTTTGTATCAAT
>JAUOBV010344975.1:0-10827 GCA_032360425.1 Rubia occidens | reverse complement strand
ACTAGAGAAAAAAACCCGAGAAGCTGATAAAGACCTGTGTCGTGCAACTAGGAGCGGTCGTGCTGGCTTGGGGCTAACACAGGCCCTGTCGCCTGGTACGGATGTTCAGGCTGGTGTTGACATGGTCCTGGTGACCTTGAACGAATCTTGTTGGTCAACACGACCTGTCAACTGGTCATTCATTTTTAAACTTTTTTTGCTCGTACCCCACATTTTTATAGCTTAGGCCATCTCAGGCCAAGTGAATTCTTGTGGATCATTGGTTGGGAGTCATTTTTTGAGGAAAACATTGGCACGCCAGTGTAGCTCTTTGCACCCCGTGGGCTTATCTTCCAATGTTGGAACTGAAACAACACAGACCATGTAAAAAGGCACAGGCCATATCAATAGTTAGCCTCACAAGAGTTTGGGATGGCATAAGCCGTGTTGTTCTGGGTGACGGGTGCCAAGATGTTATGGCACAGCGGTGGTGGAGTGCACAGTCTGTGCTGGGTATTCTTTGGTATAGCTGTGTGGCAGGCACTGCCTTGTCGGCCTGCTGGTTGGTGCCTGTTGGCTACTACCCTTTGCAGATGTCGATCTAAAAAATATGCTAAAATCCTTACAAACAACCTACTAGTAAGATCACAAAAGAATATCTAGGTGCTCGTGAGAACAAAGTGTCCATTAGATTAAATTAAGTCTACAAAACTCAGGATTTTGATTAGAAAACCAACAATGGTCATATAAACCCTTTAATGTAAACCTAATTAAAACAAGCAATCAACCAAACGAAACATATTAAGAAACTTGTAAAATGAATTGGTTAACGCATGCATAAAGGTGTAGATAAGAAGTTCTTCTGCACCTTTGACCTAAACGGTGGAACCACCTTCTAGGATTATAAAGTTTGGAACTCGAGTTCCAAAAATTCTATTGGATTTTTGGGGATAGTTCATCAGTTTCAGAATTGGAACTACTGGAAGGTTCAGATACCGGGGCTTGTTTCTGGGCTTTGAAACTATTTCCTAATTTTGACATAATATCTAATCCTCTTATGGATTTCGATGCACTGAATAGATTTAATTGGTAATTATTTTTTAATTTGGAATGTATTTAGACCTCTATTTTTGATATCAGAACTAACATGTTGGCTCTTTCGAAAAAAGGCAAAAATAGCTGGGAGGGTAATTCTTGACTCGGAACGTGTTTGGAAAATGAGGTAAAAAATATAAATTTCCACATATATGACATGAACTAAAGAAAAACCTCATATAACAGCTCCAATTCATAAAGCAGTTTATAGACTACGCTGAAGACGCAATAATTTATAGATAGGACTAGAAATCTCGTAAATTATATTCCACACATTTTATGTCATCAATATACACTAGAAATTCTATTCGACACAATTCTATACCACGTCTGGATTTCCGATTGATGCGGATCAGGCGTGTATACCTAGGTAAGCAATTTCCTGTGATTGGTTTGAAAAATTTGTGAGTGTGACAATATGACTACAATGACAATTGGGATGACAAATAATTTTACAAAGGATAAAAGATACAACTCAAAACTTACTTCTTTGATATCAAGGTAATCCATCAATACATGTTACCCACTAAACATCATATAGTATTATGTAATAGCCATAGTCCCAAGTTTTTTATTGTCTCTTGCACTGGTTAATGGTAACATAAGTAGTCAAAAGTAATGTAATTAATGAGTAAAAGTATAGGCGAACATGGAAGATAATCTCAACTTGATTTTGACTATATTCAATCCAGTGCAACTTGAATCAACCAAACCATTGATTGACGAACCCAAAATTTTGACAAACGTCTCCAATGGTTGGAAGTGCAGTGGATCCATCCAATAAATGTGTTTCTTCTTCGAGATAATAAAACTTAATCTCCAATGGTGCCTACAAGATATAAAAACTATTAAAAATGAATTAAAATATTTTCGGTAATTGAATGAGTATCTAACCATCACCACTCAATATATGGTGCAATGAACAGTTTTTTATCCGTCTGTCAAAGACTTTTGTGGATGTAGTCGATCTGTTCATGGGCTGTACAACCAATTTTCTAGTCATCATGGGGCACTAATATCTTACCTAAGCTTTGTACTTTTGATTCTCAAAGTAATACAAGTACCTTTTAAGCAAAAATGAGACCATATTGTGTACAAGAGTTAGGCGTAATAAATTTTAAATTTGAATGGTCTACGGTAGACTCACAATAGGTAGATAGGCATTAGTGCTTGGTTAACCTGATCATAAACTGCACCTTTTAACTCGGTTATGCTAATAATTTTACCTCGGTTTTCAGCCATATCGAGGTAAATTTTTTTGCCCTACGTTATTTTGATTAAGTGACGTCTCTCTATTAGTGGTAACATCGATAACCCATTGTGAAAAATCAGTGATATAGATCATTGTATATTGGTTTGACCAAATGGTAAGTTATATAGGTGCGACATCGGCAAAATAGGAATAGAAATTTACTGAAATTTAGACCCGGCATTAAATGCCCTTTATACTATATGTAACTACACCATACATAATGCTAATAGATATGAAGGATAAAAACTATACCTTTAAAACACAAAGTATGTTATGAAAATTCAGACCAAATGAACTATACCATTGATACTCCACATCTAGCTAAAGATCTATATCAAGGAGTTAAAAAATACCTTGGAAAGTATCGATGGTCATATAAGAGAATGATTATTATGTAAATAAATCAACCTAATCCTAGTTCCTCATATGATAGATGAATTACGTACATCCTCCAATAGCTTGATGGGGTACAATGATTTGTCCTCGGGAAAATACTACTACATGGAGTAATCTCATAACCAATAAAAAGGTTGAGTAAAGTTGTGATACTATTGATTGAAATAATAGGTGACAATAAGAGGTACCTTTTATAGATTAAATTGATTCTCCTTCACATGCGAGACCAAATCCTTCATAAACCACATGCAATAGTAACCGCTTTCCGACGTGGCCACTAGTTCTTTATGCCATTTGTACGTACAAATTATTTGCAAACACGTCAGTATACATATTTTAATAATTATTTCAAACTACAATTCTGAATTAAATTATAACCTTTAGGGATTTCCATTGAAACCCTTTGTGGTTGCTAATTACGCGATCCGTCATCACCTTTTAAATTGTGAATGTAATTGTTTCCGGTGGCGTTTGATGTAGTGGATCAAACCAGAACAACTTATTTGAAGGAAGAATGCTGATGTCCACCATCCAATGTTTGCTTCAAAAAATAAGTTCTCAATAAATCGTTATAATCCTATAATATTTAATTGAACCCAAAGTAGATTAAGGCTGTAAGTAGAATTTATTCACATCTCGTAATAAGGCATGATCTATATCGAATTATCCTTTAGCATCAATAGGGAGCTCAAGTAGTTCAAAACACTCTTCCATCTCAGCATGTTTATGTTGAATCTTTATTGGGCAAAGAATCCCTGTCCATCCATTCATTTTGGAAATAGACTGTACATGCAGGAGCCTATAAACATGTTTAGTATTAATAGATTGAAGCAAGAAACAATAAGTATATCGATGAATAAACTTAGGGTGATGGATTAATACTTACATGCAATGTATTCGAATCACGGTAGGGGGTATTATTGAATTGGAACAAGTCCTCCAAATCATCCTTCCAGGTGATTTACCTAGAACTAAAAAATACTTACTTTTTCTACAAGAATTTTGTACTAGATAGCAAGATTGAGCCATCACAAACGTGTGGATGTTTTTGAGGGAACCATCCTTTGAGTTATTGAATGGTGGTGGATTCATTCTATAGACACGAGACTTTGTAGGTTTTGGATCCCTACATGTATTGTTCAATTTTGTTGGGATACTAATCATTATCTCATCTACATGAAATTGAACCGGAAAATTTATGTACACAGCAATCGTCTCTATTCATATGTAATACCACATAGTAATCATTTTAACTTCATAGTAGGCGTGTTTTCCATAATATCCACCAAAAGAAGGGGCCATTCAACAAACATTCTTAGAGCCTCATCCACCGTACTTGCCTCCGATTCTAGGAAGGAAGAACTATACCATTTTCGAGGATCTTTGTGACATTGACCACTTTGTTCTTGATCCGCACTCCGAGGGGTCTCTAATATATTGAGCTTTTCATAGGAGATCCAGTAACCCTCAGAGATGCTTCACAAATATAGAAATTTGTATGTTGCTCATGTACTGACTAAAAACTACCAAAGGGTAGCTAGTGGAAAGTTCGGGGTGGTCCACGGAGATGCTAGAACTTTAAAAGTTAACTACGCAAAACTTGCAATCAGTTCATCGCTCCAATTGCGTATCACGAATAGCTAGTGCAGCATACATAGTTTTGTGGGGTTTATTTTTGAACTACTATACGTGCATGAAAAAGAGAACAAACTATATTAAACTAGAACTTTGGGACATTTGCGTTACATTACCGGTAGGATACTTTGTTCATAGATTCTATTAAATACAAGACATATAAACCTATCCTAATGTCTATGTCACATGGTGTGGTTGATAGTAAAAACTTCCTTTTGTCTATCACAAAAAAGTGCTCACGTCTTATTCTATTGATACCACATTCATAATTACAAAAGTGCATCAAGCCGTCTGACCGTTATGCGCTTCTCTTCCCGGTAATGAATTACATCTTGGGCCTCCACTATGCTTCTCCCTAGGCCTATATAGGTAAAGGGATTGGTATCTCATGATGACTCTAGGGTTGAAATGACGATGGTCGCTATACTACAACCCTAGTTGCTACAAACTATCATGCCCTCATCTATCGGGCTACCATTTTCCAATCAACTAGCGTACGGTTATTGGAATGGTGCACACAGCCTACATGCATACACCCATGTAGCCGGGGACTCGCATTCCACCTATTTCCCTAGTGGACCCTCCTAAGGGGATAAACGAGCCTAACGCCATACATGAAACATATAATGAGTTGTATGCCATTCATATGATATCTAACATGCATTTGACAACAATGTAAAGACAAAGTCAAACATGATATTCATAAACATAAAAGGATAGGGTGATTTAGAATCTCCCAAAATATCTACCAAATCATGAATATAAATTTAAATCCACAAGAAAATAAAATACTCCCTAAGCATTGAACCTGATCATTCCATTGGATTAAATGCCCCTAGGGAAAAATAGGAAGATTAAAAGAAGACAGAAAGGTTATTCTCCTTCTCTCTCTACCTACTTTTGGAAAAATAAGAGAATGAAAATCAAACTAGCCAAACTTAAACCCTAGTAGACATAGGCTCCTTTATAGTACATAGTAAATGAGCCTTATAGAGGCCCCAAAAACCAAGAGAAACCCTAGTTGGAACGATAGCATGGGGCATACAATAGTAGACGCCCTGAGTTGCACTGTTTGTGCACTAGTGCACTGGCAGTCGGCTGGAATGGTGTTACCTTACATATGAGCGGTGTAGCCATGTGAATCCATTTGGGTTACTGGTTGTGCATGTGTTTTCATATTTCGAACAGCGTGACCCTTGCAGATCCATGTGGGCCGCAGGCAGCAGCTGAGCAGTTCCTTCTTCGGATGCTACGACAGTGAAAATCCTAGCAGGATTTTGATCTTCAGGGTGCATAAGCCATGCCAAACAACACGGCCCATTCTCCTATTTAACCACACAAGAAAACTTAATGGCACAGGTCGTACAATTTCTTGCAGCCCGTGCATTTACTTAGGTGCACCACCCACTTAGCTAGCACGGACCGTGCAATAGAACACGTCCGTGATAGTCTTCAACTTTGTCCAGGCTTCAACACCTTTTTCCTTGGTGGGTTTCCATCTACTACTACGATTAAGTGCGTGGCCTTCGGTCTACTACCATCCTTGTAAAATAGGATCTAGATACTCGTAAGGATATAACATTCATTAGGTCTAAATATATCTACAAAACTAAGGATTTAGATGAGAAAACAAACAAAGGCTATCTAAACCCCTTGTGATTTAAACCCAACTAAAACTAGCAATATACTATCCAAAACATACTTATAAATATGCTAAATGCATTGGTTAACACATGCTTTTGGGTTCAGATCGGTTCCCTACACTTAAACCTGTACTCATCCTTGAGTAAACAAGAACGAACAAAGATCTAAGTGAAACATATCATGCAAAAAGTTCCCGAGACATTCAACATTTATTCCTAGAGTACCCTAGTTCCCAAAAAAGATGTAAGAATCTGACAACTCTCACTCCCTAAGAAGCTAAGATAACCTATCCAACCAATCTTACCAACAAAAAGGTAAAGTTCACAAAAATGAGTGTGATGTTAAGTTATTCTACCAAAAATACTTCCACAAAGACAATCAAAGATACCCATAGGATTTTATTTTAATTTCTTTCATTTTGCCTTGGAGCCGTTTCGGGTTTTCATTCTAGCATCCCACAAAATTTGTTTTTTGAGCTCACTTCTCACCTTTTTACACACCATGTCCTCTCAATTTTGCATAGGTTTTTCAACCTATCAAGGATTTTCCCATTGTTGCGTAAGTAACCTTTTCAGGTTTTTGACTTAGCCGTGTATATATTTTTTCTTCATTTTTCAATTTGCTTGTGTAGCACAAAATGCCCCAAAGGTGGGATTCCCACTACAATGAATATGAACAAAAACAAAATTGCCCCAAAACACAAAGGAATCTAGTTAGAACTCCTAAGTTCCTTACTACTCCCTCCCTCACACTTAAACCTTACATTTTCCCCAATGCAACACAAAAAGTAGAAATCATTAGTGGAGTAGGGAAAATAGCAAGCACTTACTTTGGGACCCCAAAGGGAATACCCTCAAGAGCATTGTCTTGCGCACTATTCTCCTCTCTTATTTCCCCATCTCTTGCCTCTCAATGGTAACTAGGTCTCAAAAGCCTTTAAGCTTTGAAGTATGCGTCCCCTCAATCAATTACTCTATAGATTACACTTTCACATTGGCTCTCCCATCAACAATGTCAAACTCCACATTCACTTCCCATTCCATAGAATCCAACCTAACTCCCTGAAGCTCTCATGGTGTCATCCATAGTGTCAAGCCCACCTCTGAATTCCTCCATTGCAAGCTTATCCCTCTAACCATTTGACCAACCTCTTAAACTATTTGGGTTAAACTAAAGACTTATTCCCCAAAAGTGAGAAAGTGGTCGAAGACATTTGCCGGTAGGTTACCTTGGGTAGGTGGCAATCAAGGTGGGATTTCACCATCTTCATTTTAAATGTCCATATATGGGGGCTGAGAGAGTGTTGTAGAAGAACTTCTTGAACTTCAGATCGGGATCTAGGAAAAGGTCTTCCAAGGAGATTTTGTGGTTGATGGTCGTGTGTTATGGTGACAGAAGTATTATGAATTTGTAAAGTAAAGCACCACTGTACAACCAAATAAATGGATTTTCTGAGGTAGTGGCAGAAATCATTGAAGCCCTTGAAAAATATCCATTGTGTACCTCGTCCCCGAAAGAACCAAGTTTGCCACAGCAAAACGAGATGGAGCCGAATGTCACAAATGTTGTTCTAAATGCCCGACCATGCCTCCCATGGGTATCTTGCCGCTTTCATCTTCCCCGTGGCTATCTACTCTTCCATGAAAGTCTCTACCAAGTTGGGGTAGAAATTCCTCTCAATAGTCATCACCCAAAGGATTTGCACATCTCGGTTTGGGCATTGAGAAAGATCCCCGTGGTAAAGGACTCCCATGGATAGGAGTCGGTGCACCTAGAGAAAATTTGGGTGGACTATTGTGGCACTTTACTCAAGTTTTTCCTATCCATGCCTGTCAAATTTTGCCAAAAGATGCTCAACGAGAACATAAGTTCTTGTCATTAAATTTTTATAACTTCCTTCCCGTACTTCCACCCAAACACCCGAGCGGCATCCGTATAGGATATTTAGTACTGCTTGTCATCCAAGTTGAAAGTGATAATTCTCCTCTCATCATTATCATATGGTTGCCAAAAATTCCAAAGTCCACCTAATTTACGTCTTGGAGTGTATCTCTTGGAAGCTTTATAGGCTTATCTGACCTAACAAGTAGATGACAGGCTCAACTACACCTAGTAATACAAATATCTCCTTACACACAAACTTTGTCTCCATGTTGGTCCTCTTTATTCTATTTTTTTACTTCCATTTCCGAGTCGCACTCTAGGGAATGATGGCCAATCCCATGAACTCATAAAAATGATGGATGAGTTTGAAGGAATGGGAGTTGTCAGCTTTTTTCCCCACATTAGCCAACTTCTTCCCTTTCTCAACTCGGTAAGTTGTTCCTTTCTTTGACTTACTTCTTTTAGGACCCATTCTTTCACAAAAAGAGAAAGATGGTAATATCAAGAATACACAAACATATGCATCAAATATTAACTAACAAGAATCATCCTTCTTAAACCCTCAACACAAATCTAATCATATCAATTCAACACAAAGATCATACTCTTACCCCACACTTAGTTCAACAAAACAATATGCACATAATCCACATACTTACTTGAAACATTTCAAAATTTTCAAAATTCAATATTTCCCACATACAACACAATCTTTCTAGGGAAAACAAGTAAACATAAAGTTCAAAGAGTTACTTGAAATTGGATGCTAAGAGCTTAAAATCACATAAGAAGAAGCAAAGTGTGCTCTCCTTTGAGAAAAAGTGTCCAATCTTTGAATTCTTAAATTTTTGAAGTGAGGGTGGATGGTTTTGAAGTGATAGTAGTGGGTTAAATTAACTTTATGGATGGGAGAAGGTACTATGATTTTATATTAAGAGAATCAAAGATCTTCTAAAAAGGGATTATTTAGGGAGGAGAAAAAAAATGAGATAGTAATGGTTTAGGCACACAGTAGCCATCACGACCGTGTCAGACAACATCGACATGCAAGAGGCCTCCAACACGGGCCGTGCCACAACCACTTGGTACGAGCCATTTTGTACAACATGGCATGTGCTGCCCCAAACCTTTGTGAGGCTAAGTATGGAAACAAACCGTGCCTTGGACACAGTCTGTGTCATTTCATTTCTAATATTTGAAGACCAGCCCACTTGGTGAAAACATCAAAATAGTCGTGCCACCATTTTCTTTAGAAAATGACTCCAAAGAAATGGCCCGCAAGAATTCACATGGCCCGCACCTATCAACTTATCAGTAAGTGCTTCCAGCCAAAGTCCCAAGCCAAACGATGGAGGTGTAAGATCAGAATTCAAAAATTGAGTCCTCGGCTGATGGTCCACGGGCTGGCATGGTCCATGCTAGACACTACTGGCACGGCCATTTCAGGCAGCATGACCCATGTCAGCCCTAGTCGGGAAGGTCGTGCATGGTAACACATCCCGTAACAACCTTTAGCCAGCATGACCGCATTGGGTTGCATGACACTTGTTGTTTTTTATGGCTAGGGATTTTTGCCCTATTTTTGGCCTTTTTCAAACCCAATTCCCTACTACTATACATAGGAAGCTATGTTTAAGTTTAGGTCATTTTATTTCTTTTCTCCTAAAAGCAGGTAGAGAGAGAAAGAGATTTTCCCTTCTTTCTAATTTCTTTCTTCTTGTTTAGAACAAGGGCATTGAATCTAATGAAATATTTAGGTTCAATGCTTTGGGAGTAGTTTTTTAACTTGGGGTTTTTATTTGTATTCGGGATTCGGTACTTGTTTTGAGAGATTCTATTGATCTACCTTTAATATTTTACTTGTGAATATTATGTTAGATTTTTCTTTACATTCCTGCTAATTTCATGATTGACACATATCGTTGTCTACTTTCATGTTGGCAAACTTATTGATATCCCCCGTGGAGGGAAACTAGATGTATGCGTGTAATGATAGCCCGGGACCGTATGGTTGTGTGCATTTGGGTCGTCGAGTGAATGTTATGATCAACCATACTCTAAACTTGGCTGGCGACTTAGCCCAGAGGGTTGCAGTTAGCAATATCATTAGTAGCAAATTAGGGTTAGCGCATTTCACAATCTTAGAGTTATTGATAAGATGCCTATCCCTTTGCCTCTGTAGGCCTTGAAAGAAGCACTTGTAGTGTAGTTCCTGGGATGTAATGGAACGGGGAATAATCAGACTTACACAATGTGTTGCACCATTGTTGTACTTCCCAAGTTGTTGAGGTGGAGCCGATGGAAGATACTGTGTGCACACTAATTTGACAGACAAGAGAAAGTGTTGACCATCGTCCACACTACGTGGCATAAGAATTAGGATAGGTAGGAGGTCGTAACTGTACCTCTCAAAATACAATTTATAAGCCTTAAATTCTTACTAAATACAAATAAGTAGATACTGGTAAATCAGGGTCGTCCACGAAGAAGAGGAATTTTCCTAAGGGTTCATGCATATAAGTGTGGATATACGCCTAGATATAGATATATAGATATACATATATATAATCATGTAAAGAGGGAGGGGGTGGTTGGTTTTTCCAAGTTATGAATTGAAATATAAGACAACTAGCAAAGTCTAGTACTATGCTAATCATGCAACAAACTAATAAAAAGGGATAAAAACTACAAAAGATAAAGCCTTGGGGGAGATTGATCTTCACTTCCAAATCTCTTATAGATCATAGAACCAATCACTCATTCTATCACATTCATTACCTATGGGAAATGCTATCACTTACATTTCAAAGATCAATATTCATTTCTTCTTAATTGTAATTCACAAAGACGTTCAACGACCATTTGCAAACCTCATTAATGATCATTTAAGACTTCAACGACCATAAATATATTTCATAAATGGCATTATATATGAAGAACCA
>JAUOBV010344866.1:0-10828 GCA_032360425.1 Rubia occidens | reverse complement strand
GGCTGAATTCACAAACCCTGCCTCCCTTTTCGTTTTGTCCATCATTCTTCTTCATAAATATAGACCACTGAATTCACTGCTTTACCACTGTTACCCACCACCGCCTACCACCACTGCCTCACCACTGCTACAATCAACTCACCACCGAGCTTACCATCACCTCACAATTTGCACCACCATTAGATCCCTCCTCTCACCACCACCGGTCCAGTACCACTGTATATATCTCTCCTCGCCTCATGTCCAAAGAGCTGTCGGCGTTCTCTATGCTCCACCACTGCGCCGCCTCGCCACCAACGCCTCATTTTCGCTCTATTTTAGTCGAGATCTGTAGGTTAGGGTTTAGGTTTTTAAAGTTTGTTTGGTTTTGATGTTAATAATTTATTGATTGTGTATGAATTTTCTAGATTTTCTTGTTTGGAAATGAATCTGATTTTTTTATTTTCTAGTTGATAATATTCGGATCAAACCGTTTGGTTCGGTTTTAAACCGAAAACCGAATTTTGATTTCGGTTCGGATAATTCGGGTTTCTTGGTAGTACGGGTCGGTTTCGGGTTTGGGATTTTTGGAGGTCAACCCGATTAACCCGAACCGAATAAACCGAAAACCGAATAAACCGACCCGATGCCCACCCCTAACTACTACTATGAACAAGCTATTGGAGAGTTCCCAAAAAGCATCCAAGACCAAAAGACTTATCACTGATACTTTATTTGTGGACTCCCCTATTCCCTCCATTCCATCTCAAATTGCACGAAATGCTTTTTTACCATTTTCTCTTCTTTGTTAGGTAAATTACCAATCTTTAATTAGTTCCTTTTCTTTTCCTTTTTAATAGCCATTTTATATCAAGAACTAAAATTTAATATAATGAAATTTAATTTGTACCAATTTAAAATATATTTCTCGTTGCACGTAATAGTCACAATTGTGTTATTTTCGTGCCATCATCCGCAATAGGTAAACATAAATTTATGTGGCAAAGTTGTTCAACATAATAAAATATTTATACACATTTTTTATGGTAAATTTATCTTTAATTATTTTAAGTAATGTTGTGTCTACACCGCGCGAAAGTCTTGCAAGTTCGGATATTTCTGCACGTAAATAATTTTGATTAAGAGGGAGAGAACACACTTCCATTTTGAATGCACTTTGCTCAAAAAATAATGTTTTTCTATGTCATTTGTTCAATTGGCGAAAAATATTCATTTTCAAAACTGTGTGATGCACTGAGAGAAAAGGTTCTGATCTTTTCAGAGTTTATCGATCCTCTGAATTTCCTCAAGCAACAGTTCAATAAAGATCTTTCTTGGATCAAAGTGAGGGAGGTTCTCTACATGGATGGAAAGCAAGAGGCGAAAATGCGCCAATCATCCATCAGCTCTCTGAATGATCGTGACAGCGAGGTGAAAGTCCTCCTTGCATCCACACGGGCGTGTTCTGAAGGCATCCAGCAGGTAAAAATCTGTTAAAATTTAAAAATTTAATAATTATATGTTTGAAAACTGTTTCATATTTTAAGTCTATTTGCTTTAGTTTTGTAGGTGAAATGGCTAATTCAATTTTCTGCGGTGTTCGTGCCTGTATATAATTGGTTAATTTTTACTACCCTTTGTCAAAAAATAAAGTCCCATTCAAATCCTCTACTGTGTAAATTAATTGGAATACAACTTACGAAAATCAGTAGTATTATACGGAGTATATTGTTCCACTATTCACATGAAACACATAGGTAAAACAGAGTTCAACAAAAAGAAAAGAGTACCAGGCCATGAACTACATACATTGTCCAATATTTGCAAATTTACACAAGCACGAGAGCCACAGGAATATCGCAGTCAAGATTACAATGTCTAGATGCCATGGATGGTACGCAGGTCACTGAACTCAGTTGATTTCAACGACACTTTGTAGACCTCCCTCAGCTTTGCAACTTCTCCGGACTTGTTTTGAATGGCGGCAGACAACATTCTCTTCAGCAACATCCGGAGCCGATCCCAAAATTTAGTACAAAGCCCAGGACTCTCTTGGCTCAAAGAAACATCTTGTGATAAATGACGAGCTTCAATAAGACGAGTAAGAGCAGTTTCCAAGTGCTGCCACAGAAATAATCCCCATCAAACAACATAAATCATGAAAAAGAAGAAGCGAGCTCGATTGAATTTTAGTAGCTTCGAGTAAGAGAAATACAATAAAATATTTGAGCATGTAAAGGTTTAAGTACATAACACAGACATGCAGCATTCCTTTTCTGAATCAAATTAACCTTCACTTCAACACTAAACCCCTTCAACATATAGTGCAACACATAATAAAAATATACCGACAAAAGAACTTTGCATATCTGAAAGAGCTAACTTTTGCTTAAAATATTATACTGTAGCCTGTTTGGAGAGGATAGGACATCTTGAACCTAATTAAAAGTTAGATATTCTGATATTAAGCATCACTTCAGTGCTCTTAATTAGTGTAAAGGCTACGTATACATTTTTAACATGTCTATCATATCCATGAACTAGATTTATCAAAAAATAAATGTGGTAATTTTACAAAAATGTGAAACAAATTAACTCAAATAGGAACAGATGCTGCAATGACGCGAGTTTGGGAAATAGTCAGGATACTCGCTTTAGTAAAGAAGAGAACCTCAATTCCTCATCCAATAGTTTCTAGTCCATTGAGATGCTTCTCACTTCAACCACACATATTGTTATGAGATTTATAGCAGTTACCAAACCAATGCAACGAAGTTCTTACTACTATCAGGGAAGGATAGGTTATCCAGTGAATCAAAATAAAAATATCAATTTGCCTTGGATGTTCCTTGAAGATCATTCTGACAGCTGGTAAAACAAATCAAAATAACAATAAAGTCCTTCCACACATCTTAAGGGTTCTCTTATTTTCCTGGTAAAACAAATCAAAATAACAATAAAGTCCTTCCACACATCTTAAGGGTCCTTCCACAAGATGTCTGTATTACACCGAGATACAGCTTATATAACACATTCCATGACTCTTTTTTCTAAACATTTTCATGCATTTTTCCATCAGCGAATAGCATGTTAGAACAGTTACAAGATACTGCAACGGAACATTTTTTGGCGCCAAGTATGAAGGAAGTGCTCAAATTTAGACCTTTCCTTGAGATCAAAAGGAAAATAACTCGGGAAACTAAATATAAATGCTGAGGGAAATTAACAAAAACTCGGGAAAGACCCCAGATTGCTTCTAATTTGATGTACAGTGAGAAATTATTTCCAACACCTATACAAGGGGCAAACTCATGGCTGAGAACATAATCAACACCATACTACAGGCATACTGAACAAAAAATCTAAACACAATTGGACAAGAATCAACAGAAAACATATTGCATCCGTAGTTGATTCCAAATGGTGCAAATATAAATAACTCATCAATAAATCGGGAACCTGTATTTATCAGCGAAGCAGCAACTCAGTGGCGACGCGGCGGGAAGTCGGCGGTGAAGCAGCGGCAACGACAACGGCTGGGCGTCCTTGAAACGGCGACATCGGTACAACACATTTCACAAATCGGACAAACGGAACAGGGGCAACATGGGTGGCCCAATTTCAGGCCATAAATAGGGTGACTACTTGATCGACAGCTACACTGGCGGAATTGGGGCAGAAAAGTCGACAGCTACACCGGCGGAGAAACGGCGACAACCGGCGGAGAGACAGAGGAGAATCGGCGTAGAACACTGTGAGAACCGGCGGAGAGGACGAGAGACGATTGAAGGTAGACGGCGACCACTGGGAGCAGACGGCGAGTGACGAATGGGAGAAGACGCCGAGAAACGGCGACTGGGAGAAGACGCCTGGCACGGAAGAAAATTCCAGATCTGGAAAACAGAGAAAATGGGAGTAGAAAGGTCCTTTTCTGAACCTAAAATCAAGGACCAGGTGCAAAATTTGCATAAATTTTGGGGACCAAACATGACAACAATTACAAGGGGTTACTTGGACATTTAACATTTAAAATGGGGCTGCAGTGAGTAAGATTGGGGCTGCAAGAAGCAGCTCTGTATATAAAAAAGAAGAAAAGTGTGTTTTTAACCCTATATTTTGATCGGAAGTGCAAAAATAACTTTGTAAAATTTGAAAAAGCAAGAATAATCCTGAATTTTGTTGCTCGAAATATCAAGGCCCAAATTGGCCGGAAATAAGTGAAATGACCATTATACCCCTTAATTAAAAAATTCAAAAAAAACACCTCCACCCCACCACTATTCAAAATTCCAATTAAACATGACCTAACCTTCCGTCCTCATCTCTTTCTCTCAGCCTCCCCAACCACTACAACCACCACCATCACCGCTCAACCCGCAATTCAAACCACCATCGCGCTGCTCAGAGGCCAGGAAACTTGGTGAGTCAGATCGACAAAATGACCCAGGGAGAGGTTGATTGATGACAGGGGATTAGGCGGAGTGGTGGTTGAAAGAGATGGAGACGGCTGTGGGAGGCTGAGTAGTGGGGTTGGGTGGTAGGGCTGAGCGGCTAGGGCTATCGATGGAGACTTGCAGAGGAGCTAGCGTTTAAGGTTATTGGCAAAGGGTTTATGGGCCAGGGACAGGGGTTATTGGTGGGGTCGAGCGGTGGCGGCCAAAGGAGAAGCTAGGGTTTAGGGGCGGAGGAGGAGCTACAGTATAGGGATATTGGCTGGGCAGCGATGGATAGGCGGTGGCGGAGAGGGTCATTATGGGCGATAGGGGATAAGTTGTGGTGGCGAGGGATAAGCGGCGGCGATGGATGGGCGGTGGTGCGGGAGCAGCGGCAGCGGGTTTATGGTGTTTAAAGTTGTAGAAGAAGTTTGGGGTATAATGGTCATTAGATTTTTAGTTTTAAGGTTAGGGGTATTTTTATCTTTTCAAATTAGATATTTAGTTTTAATGTTAGGGGTATTTTTGTCTGAATAGTGCAATTTGGGTATATTTGCACCATTGCTCAAAATATAATGTTTAGCACTTTAAGATTTTACATAGTCGTATCTGCACTTCCTCAATTTAATAGGTATTTTCTACACTTTTCCCTGTATAAAATTGCACATAAACTCGTTTATATGAATCCTATATCAAGAACTGAGAATTTCCAATCGTTCATAATCGTGAGCTCAAATGAGTACTCCTATGTCTCATTTCAACATGCAATTTTACTATTTATTTAGTCAAAACTAACCAACTTTAACCATAAAATTGAAGGTAAAGTGTTGGAAAAATTCATCTTTCCATAGGCTTATAAAAAATGGGTTTAATTAAAATAATAAAAAGGTGATGCGTCTGGAATCGAGCTCCGTCTCCAAATCCTTGGTCGTAATATACAATGTACAAGCCTCGGAGATCCAAGAGGAACACTCTCTGATGCCTAAACAAGTAATACTCCCTCAGGTTCTTTAACATTGACACCCTTTTTTGTCAACTTTTCTCAAGGCATGTTTGAGCATAAATTTTATACAGTATATAAACAATAAAATTACCGTATGAGATACCTTTAGATTCTCCGTAACATGTAGTAATTGAATACCAAATTTTTATTTACCGTTATTATATAAAACTAAAGTTATTGATGGTCAAACATACCTAAAAAAAGTGTTGGTCAAACGGTGCCAATGTTAGTGAACCAGAGGGAGTAGTTTTATGATAAACATAGTGAATGAATCATAACAAATGATGTACCTCGATATTTATATGCTAAAACCCTAATAGTAAATGTGTGTAATCGAAACAATAACTCTACGCGTAATTATCTCCTCATTAACCGCATGCTTTGACTGCGAATGCTCTTAATGGAATTGGGCTTGACCTCTTTAGTGGGCTAAGGCCCAATTCGAAGGAGTATTATTAAAAGGTAAAAGATTTTAGTCGCAATATTTAAAATTTATTATTCAACGTGCAGTAGTTATTAGTTAAGGATCCGATTAATGCAACATGAAAATTTTATCTTCATTTCTTGTAATTTTCTGTTTCAATCTCAATTTTTCTAAAGCCCTCTTTCAAGAGATGGTATTCGAAATTGAATTGACATATAAATATAAATACTATTGTATGTTACATTGTTAGATCGTTATAACATATATTTTTAAAATATTGAATTTTCATAATTTTTAATTAAATTTAATGAAAGATATTAACGATCAAATACTTTCAAGTCATGAAAGTTGAAATGGGAGTACATTACTTCTATGAATTGATTATAGCCGTCGTGAGCGTTGTGCATTGGGATTTTACTCTGCGATAATTCTCTAATAATATTTGCTCTAATGACCGGTTCAGGTGGATTAATGAAACTTGAAATTCTAGATATACAGATAACAATGATGTAAAATTCAGAAACAATTAAAAGTCCAACATCAAATCGTCTTGAATTTAAACGAAAAAAAAAAACTGAACCATTACTCAAAAGCCCAAGCATTCTCCTCGCGAATCTGAGCTTCTTCCTCGGGCGTGAGATCGTTCTGGATATGGAATTTCTCTCGGATTTCTTCCGGCGTAAAGGAAGCGAACATGTCCGCAATGACCTTAGCCGTGACTTCGACAAGCCCCGGGATGTTGAGATAGTCAGCCGCCTTGATCAGCTCGAACTTCGTCTCCATATCCTTCACGCCCTTGATGAACTCTGCGTCGAACGCCTCCAGCTCCGCCGCCGGCGCCGCCTTGACGGCGTGGCGGTTGCAGTAGTCGACGATCTTGGACAGGATTTTTCCGGTGATGGTGCTCAGAGGGTACGCCTCGGTGGCCATGTCCTCCATCATCGCCTTCATCGTCGTTGATTCCAGGGCCACCGCCTCCTCCACCTCGAACTTCTCGCCGTCGGAGCTCTGCAATACCACCATCTTCTTCGACGACGTGTTCAGTTGATGATTGTTGTAGCTGATTGATCGATTTGAAGAAATTGTGTTGATATGTATAGGGGTTTTGGGATACTCCCGGTGGATTTAGGGTTTTCGATTTCCTATAGGATTTGGAGTGCATATACTATGCAAGTAGTTGTAATTGTAATCAATAACCCATCTCAATCGAGAATCTTACTAATTCTATTTTATTATTTGTATTTGTGGATGAGTTTGTATCTTGAAATACGTTATATTCATAAGTAATGGAAAGACTAAAATTTAAGATGCAAACTAGAAGAAATTAAACATTAAATTTTGGGTTGTGTTAATTGAGCCAAAAACATATAACTACTACTTATATTCATTATATCCATGAGTACATATTACATAATAATTTTTTAATATTACAAAAAAATTATTTATTTTAGTTAAACTCTGTCGTTTCATAAAATTACGGAAAGACGGTCTTTCCCAAAACTCTTTTTTGTGTATTATAATGACATAGATAATAATGTTACGTAAATTATACTCACTGTCACAGATATCGTAATTACTACGACTATATTTGGAAGATCTGTGTTTATAAATAAAATTGACTTATTTTGAAAGCAGGGGAGACCTTCTTCTGTTTTCCTCCAAAAATAACTCATACTTTCAAAATAAACTCTTTTAATTTTTCACTTTACCGGACACTAAAAAGTGTTTTACGTATAAGCAAAACAACTTATAAATTTTGCCAAACTGAGCTTATATATCCAATGAATATAATGCTTTAATTTAAGGCAAAGTTTTGGGAAAGACCGTCTTTCCCAAGACTTATGGAAAGACGAGTTTATTTGAAATAATTAAAGGTAAAAGATTTTAGTTGCAATATTAAAACTTTATTGTACAACGTGTAGTAGTTATAAAGTTTATAACCCGATTCATGCAATCCAAAAAATTTATTTTAATTTCTTCTAATTTACACTTTAAAGATCTTTCCATAACTTATGAAAAGACCGTCTTTCAAAAGACGAACTCTTTAAAATTTTAAAATTTGATATAATAAATATTTTTGTATAAGTGAAAAATATAGTAAGTTGTCTATAATTTAAGAACAGGGACCTGCCAAGGGAACCCATTCTATTAATAAATTAATTAACCGGCCAAATTACGAATCATCTGTGAAAAAAATTACGTACAAGCAATAAAATTACATCCTAATCTAAGAA
Organism: Rubia occidens; assembly: GCA_032360425.1. Taxonomy (NCBI): domain Eukaryota; kingdom Viridiplantae; phylum Streptophyta; class Magnoliopsida; order Gentianales; family Rubiaceae; genus Rubia; species Rubia occidens. Next base: position 2,755 of record JAUOBV010344866.1, on the reverse strand, counting down.
CTAACTAGGAGACTCCACCATTGAAACTTCATCCATTTGATTAGTTAGGAGCCTTCTGAGAACAACCAAATGTTGCACCACCAACGAACCGCTGCCACCAAAATTGGAACCACCAAAATCTCACCATCATCGACCACTTGGTGACTTGCAGGTTGGGAAACCACAGCTAGAACCACCAACACGGTCCCATGACACTAGATAATCTCCATTAAGAAATTCTATCAAGTATTTTGAACTTTGAACCTCTCAATTACAGAGAGTATGAATTACCACTAAATCAGTCCCAATTCACCATGATATTTGCTATTAAAATAAGCAATGAAAAATCAACGTCAAGTTAAACGTAGAAGTTTTCATCATTTAATCGGCTTTGAGCAAAGTCCAGGAAGTTCTCTATCAATAATTAGATATTTTAGTTGATATTCGAGATATTTAACAAAACATTACTCTAACATAATGTCCATTCCCTTCTCTAAATATAATATTTAGTTTAAATGAAGAGAAGACTCGCTCTACATTTATATATTAAAAAAAGTAGTTAACAAATCGAAACATTCGATATAAAATTTATTAAATTTATAAAATGTGAAATCTGTTGGACTTACTATAAAGGTTACCCTTTAAAACGTAGCATTCAACCAAATTATAAAACAATCATAATAATTTCTAATTTTGAGAATATTGTACATTTTCTCACAAACATTGTTTGTTATAAATTAAATACTTTATAATTATATATGAATATTAAAATACAAGAAATATTATATGGAATTATAATATTTAAATTATAAAATACACTATTCAAAGTTACATATTGTTGCATAGATTATAAAAGTTCATCATTTTCTTTTTAATCCAAAAAAATCCTTGGTATTGATAATTGAGTTGGCAAGCCTTACACTTGAAGATCAGCAAGATCTTTTAAACTGAGGTACGAAAAATAAAACATTAAAATCTAGACCCTCTGGAAAATTGAAAAGTAAATTAACTAAATTCAATACATGAGAAGCAAAATTACAGAAATAAAATTATGGCTGCTAATTATACCCATTTTTATTGACTCAAAATGGACCACTCGATTCGAGCCAGCCCCAATTCAATCAGACCAATCAGATTCCAATCGAACCACTCGACCCAAAACCACTCGAACTCACTAGATTTGAGTGAAAATGGAGAAGGTTTCCAACAACCAGATATGCGAAAACTCAGCCATGTTCCAAACATGAGAAGTACATCATTTCCTAAAACTAAGCAATGTTCCAAACTTGATACGTTTCAAGTAGATTCCCCATACCAATAAATGAAATAGGCTAAATTGGGCGTTCACCTGATGGAGGAAGCAGAAGAAAAATAGCTAAATCTGATCCAATTTATGTACTACCTCTGTACTAGCCGATTCTGCACACTTTTCGGTCAACTTTCTCCGGTCATGTTTGAAGAATGATAACTTTATTTACGTAAATCAATGGTTTGTTAAAATTTGATATTTAGAAAATACATCATGCACGAAATATCTCACATGATGATATTGGTATCTATTTACTAGTTGTAATTTATGGTCAAATGTGACTCAAGAAAGTTGACCGTGTGCAGAATCGCTGGGTCAGAGGTAACACAATAATTCAATCCAATGTTTTTACTCGTCTTATATTCAGATCTGTATATTGAAAATATGTATGTTGTGTGCTAGGCATACTGGTTTTTATGGGTTTTGAATTTTCGACCCTATATGATATGATACTTATGCTGTTAATACATAAGCCCAAAAGTTACCTTTTCTTTTTGTTCTTTTAATTTGTTGATTTTGTGTGCCTATTTGATATCCTTTTTATACACATCCTTTGAGAGCCATTGTTTAATTATTACGCTCTAATTAATTGATTGTAGAAAGTTTTTAATATTTTGTGCTAATTGGTTTCTCCTTTGGAGTGTTCCGACATGCAGCGTGTAGTTGACTTGGTCTGCGACTCGAAAGTCGCTCTGTGGAATTTTCTTCCAAGTGGGAAGCAAACCGTCTGGACACCAGTGTTGTATCACCGGTTCCGATATCACTCATTGGAAAAAATAAAATAATCCCCTGTGCAGAATTAAATTAATAAAAGTAAATAAAAAAATAACAACATGGTTCATCAATATTTAATTACTTCTACAAATAGAAATAGATTTTATTACCACAATCAATTTAAATAATACACGCTCAGAGTGTGAATTTTAAACTAGAACAAATGTCTTCAAAGCTCACTACTTTTACAAAGATCAACTCTCCCTATTTATAATGGTATATCGGCTCTTCAGTTGCTCGCAATTATTTTTTTTTAAAAAAAATCAAACCACTGTAGTGGGGGTATTTATTGGTCATCGAATCAGTACACAAAAGTTCAAGAATAGCTTTTGACCCTATTTGATAATCAGCTGTTGACCGTTGGTTGTTGACTGTTTCATGTAGTTGGTTTGACCAGCTGTTTATGTTAACAAACTATTTCCAATAGTATCGTTTACTAAGTAAGTCATTTTCCTAATTTCCAAACCTTGAAAACAAAAGCAATGAAGATGGCGATGCCAAGTGGTTTCTCCGACGTCTCACTTATATTTGCATTTGCACAGTAGTTATTATCACGTTATTCAATAAACATATTTGACCATTAATATGTTCCTTCCGTTAATTGGTGTGTTATTATGACATATTCAACAATATCATATACGATAATATTGTTGTTCATACATCTTTTCAAATATGCGTTCAAGTTTTGATAGA
>JAUOBV010344654.1:0-10830 GCA_032360425.1 Rubia occidens | reverse complement strand
TCAACCAGTCTCAAATCCGACGACCTAGTTCCATGATCCGATTTCACGCCATTGCCGTCCATCCACTCTTTATTTAATCCTTCCTGTCCTACCTCTACCCCTACCCCTATCTCCACATGCAATTGCAGCGGCCGCGAACCCGACTGGAGAATGCGACGGACCTATCTGACGGATAAATGGTGGGTTTAGAAGGATTCATAAGTTTTTTTGCTTATAAGTTAACTTCTAGTGTTTGGTAAATGGATAAAAAAATATTTTTCCACGAAACAAAAGATAATTTTGACAAATAAAGAGATATTTATCTCCCTCTACTTTCAAAATAGATAATTTATGAGGAAAAAGGGCCAGAAAGGGAGTTGCAGGGAAACAATATAGGTTAAAATGCAACTATTTTGAGTTTAAAATGAAAGCTCTTACGCTCTTTTATAACGCGCGTACTTATTATACTATCTCCGTTCAAATAAAAATGACGCAATTTTCTTTATCGTCTCAATAAAAAATGACATATTTTGAAAACTATTTAAAAATGACAAAGAATGTGTCAACTTTAAATTTAACAAATATCTTTTTGTTGGGACGGAGATAGTGTTATGTTGATAATTTCTTTTTCAAAAAGTAAATAAATAATGCATGCAAATTCCTCAATTCTCAGGGCACGCATTAATCACTAATCGAATGTAAAGAATAGTTTGATGATGATTACGCATGTAGCTAGGGTTATCGAATGTCTTTTTTAAAACTGCATGCATTTCGTCAACCAATTTTTATTTTTAACTTTGTCGCATTCGTAAATAAGTCATTTCGGCAGTTTAATTTTAAATTATAGTAAAACGAATCACGTAATCAGTATGGCGCATGCATGTACCAGACCTAATTACTTACTTTTTATTCAATATCCACATATATACTGGAGATATCTATATATTTGCTATGTATTTTTTAAATTGAGTACACTTTCTTTTTTTATATGTTTATTAAAATTGCCATTTTTTATTTTATGACAAAAAATGAATCATTCTACCCCACTTGTTAAACATTTTACTCTATTTTCTAAACATGTTATCCCACTAGTAAAAAAAATCACCCAAAACTATGAACCTGATTGGTTCTGATGGTAGTTTCCGATGTCTAGCTGAGTCATTCTCTCCGGAGGAAAATCCGGGGTTTTAATCTATTGGTGGAATGAGAATATACACCAAGGATATTGATGACGATGAAAGTGAGGGTGGAGAGCCATCAAGTGAGGAGAGCTCTGAGTCTTCTGATTTAGAAGATTCCTGTGGGATGTCGGACAGTGACGAATCATCTGACAGTGGTTCCAATGTTGATGATGAGATATTTTTGAGGGCATTGGTGGAAGTGACAGTATGCTGAATCTTGATGAGCTCGTGGGTGTACTTCACCTGGTAATGGGCGTACTGGGGAGGAGGCCTTGGAAAAGCTTGGATGCATAGCTCTTAAGGAAAGAATATGGCATGATGAAATCTCAATCGGGTAGGAAATCTCGTTTAAAAGACAGCAAAGTTTCAATTGGAAAGTATGCCTTGTCAGCAGATATGGATGACATGATGTGTTTAAAGGATCCGAGAAGGATATCTGGGAAAAAGAAGAATGTGACCAAACTACCTCAGTCTTGGCCCTCTGAGGCTTCAAAGGGTGGAAAATTTGGTAAGGATGTTTACTTAACTTTGGTCGTTGGATAATTTGTTTAAGTACAGAGCTCATTGGATTAGTCTGTTCAAGTTGATATGGAGATATAAGTAAAATCAAGCATATGGCACGTGCAATTGATCATGCAGTTATCTGCAGGGGCAAATCTAGAAAATTTTCAATGGGGTAACCACCAATATATAATAATTTTTTAAAAAAATTAATGGTAATTTTTTTTTACATGGGTAACCAAATACTAATACCCTTTTTTTTTACCATACCACATGCCTCTACATAGGTCCGCCACTGATAATCTGTACTGATAATTAGCATTGTATTGTTCACCACTTTAAATACCTTTCATGCATAAATATAGGTGAAAAGAAGAAATATAGGAAGAAGTTGATCGCTGCTAAGCGCCAGGAGAGAATGATGCTATGTGGTGTCGATCTTCAGGAAGTTAATTTGGTAAGATAGTATGCTTGTCTGTTGTCTAAGTAGTGATTGAAGATAGTATGCGTGTTTGTTGGTAAAGTAACAATCTTACATATATGAACTTCATTTCTCACTTTTTAAAAAAGCATTCTTGGCGGTGACCTGAGTTTGCAACGTGAAGAGAAAGCTATATTATTTTTATATCTGAGATGCACATCTTTGAAGCCCACTGAGTTTTTAAACTTCAGAGCATTTCCCCAGGCAATTGAAAGTTAAGACTTAGAAATTAGAATTTCAATATAGAAGTCAGCCAGGTGGATGCAATGATTGGACTATATTGTTTGTTTGTCTTATCATACTGTCTCATTCCGGATTGTAAATCCATTCCTGGTTGAGACCTTGAAACCTGGCAGGAGAAGCTTGAGCCGTTGGATGAAATCGAATGAGTTTTCGTGCATCTAGACTATGAATACAGTCATAAACCAGAACACGCACATGCACACCTTTAACTGGTATCGTGCCTTTCAGCTTGATGTTATTGCAAATTATTTAGAAATTTAACACTTTACTCCAAAATATGGCATTTCTATAGGGGTTGTAGACGTAATTACTGATTAGAATGTAATGTTTAATCCTCAATTTTCTTATTTTTATTGAAGGAACTGTAATTTCTTCTATACCAAAAAGTGCATGCAACACGGCTGCATTTTATTATTGCATTACATTTGTTTATTTTTATCGCCTTTCACTAAAAAAACAAAGTCTCGGGTACGGTAAATGGGTCATTGTACCCGTACCGGGTACGTACCGGATACGGATTCGGTGCGGATTCGGTCTGGGTACGTCCCCGACAGGGTTTGACTTTTTGGGTATTTTGACCGGGTACGGTCAAAGGTACGGTCAAGATGAAGAGTACGGTTTGGGGTACATTGTACCCCATTATTTCTGAATAAAAAAATTATAATTATAAAGAAGAAAAAAGGAAAATTTGGAAAATAGTATAAAAACCTTTCGTTCGCCGGACTTGGAGAAAGAGTTTATTGATGTTTTCATTCACTCTTCATGCTTATTGTTATGTTTTTCGTTGACTTGGACGATATATTTTATTTGATGTTTGCTTATTTTAGTCTTATTGTTTAAGATATCGAATTATAATATTGTTATGTAGTTTATTTGCTAATTATTATAATAAATATTAAGTTTAAACTACATTTTATTTACTTTAAATTGTTTGAAATATAAAATCATATTATTTTTTATTTAGAAATGATTAATTGTTAATAATAACATTAATATATTTATTTTTATTTTTTATTTATAATCGTACCCATCCCGTACCCGTACCCCCTAATTTTTAATTTATCGAATCCCGTACCCGTATCCGTACCCGTACCCAGAATCGTACCGGTGCTACATAGAAGTCTTCTGCCGGATCGAATAACGTTAGAGCAATCATGAAAAATCTCAATTTCAATAACTTGCAGAGTCAAATTATAAGTATTTATACATTTTTAAAGAAAATTAAAGTTATAGGAATATTATTACAATAAATAAAAATAAACATCAAATAATATCATTAGTTACAACAATTATAAAATAATTTCGTTTGAAATTAGTTGGTCTAAAATAAAACTTTGTAATATTATAATATAATTTTAAATTAGATCATAAAATATGGGTTGAGGCGGCACTGAGTGCAGCCCACCCTACCTAGTAAACAATAATATATCATACATTTTCACTATCTTTAATAATCAATCATGTTTGACTGTCAATATATTCAGCTAAATACAACAATTTCACATCAAAAAAATTAAGAGCGAGTCTCCTAACAGGCTATCAATCCCGCATTTTTTTTACTTTATACACTGCATTAAATTACATACTCCCTCCATCTCAGGTCAATCTGCATATTTACTATTTGACAGTCAAAGTTGTGAAACTTTGACCACATATTTGAATAGATTTAGGTACAATAATATTATTGCATGCGATATTATTAGATTCATCAAAACATGAAGTTTCTAAATACAATTCTTTACGAGTCATTGTCGGTAGTTACATATATTTACAGTCAAACATGTTTCTTGGAGATCGTGAAAAAAGATTTTGTGCAAATTCTCATGGAACGGAGGGAGTACTAAATTTAGAAATATTTTTTTTAATATTATACTCCCTCCGTCCCAAACGTTTTGGCCTATTTATTTTTTCACGATTTTCAATGATCACATTTAACCGTCAATATTTCTAGATACATGTAACAATTCCGCATAAAAATTTCACATTTAGAAATTAGATGTTAAAGATGAATCTAATAATATTTTTCATGATATTTTTATTATAAATATATTAATTTATATTTGGGGTCAAAGCTTATCAAGTTTGAATTAGAAAAAGTAAATAGGCCAAAACTGGTGGGACGGAGGGAGTATGTTTTTATATTTTCTCATTCAAATACACATTATTTTTTTCACTTTTAAAAAAGAGTTCGTCTCTTGAAAGACGGTCTTTCCATAAATCATGGAAAGGCCAAGGTTTAAAGTGCAAATTAGAAGAAATAAAAATCGGGATATAAGCTTTATAATTACTACACGTTGCATAATAAAATTTTAATATTGCAACTAAGACCTTTTATCTTTTATTATTCTAATTAAACCCCGTCTTTCTATAGGCTAATGGAAAGACGGTCTTTCCGAAGAGTTTGGCTTAAAATAAATATTTAAATTTTATATAAAATTACGATATTTAAAGTTAAAAGTACAGTGGACAGTAATAATGTACAATGTCCATAAGGTTATGGATAATCCTAGGAGGCGGTATGCCCATAAGTTTATGTAAGTTAAAAGTACAGTGTAAAAGTTAAAATTACACTGTGACTGTCCATAAGTTTATGGACAGACAGATTTTTCTGAGACTTTCTTCAATTTTAATCACAAAGCACAATATAATAAAGATTGTTTGCTTTGCTATCCACGGGGTAGTTCTGTCATTTTAACTTCATTTATCACAAAGCACAATATAATAAAAATTGTTTGCTCTGCTATCCACCGGGGTAGTTCTGTCATTTTAACTTCATTTATAAACCAAAACGATTGCTGATTCTGTTATTTCCCAACCAGCCCAAAGGCGTCGAGCTGTTCATCATTCCCAATTCTTCATCGATTGCTTTCGTGCCATTCTTCATCCCTAATTCCTAATTATTTGTTCCCAATTCTGGATCGATTGCTTCCGTGCCATTCTCCGTCCCATTCGAAGATGGAAAGCAAGATGCAACATTGTAATCGATCCAGAATTGGAATTGAATCCCAATTGTCTGGGAAAATGAATCCCACAAATGCTTTTATGAGGTAGGAACGAGAACGGTTTATTGAATTTGTTGCTTCTTTACTATTGAGATATACTCAAATCGCTTGTGGCGTTTGATTCTTTTTATTTGTATCGTGCTGTAGAGGGGCGATGAAGGTGAAGGGAGTCTTAGTGCAGCACAGAAATTTACTCCTGACATTTTCCCAAAGCATGCTAAGATGTGATTTTTAGATGCATGATTGGCTAATAAGAAGCTTTTATTGAATAGTATAAAATCATATAAACTGCTATTTTATGTCTCTGATGAAGGGCATCTTTTAATATATTTCATAATTTGGAATGAAAATTGGAAAACAACAGGGCTTTTGCTTGTTCTCTGTCCTTTGATCTGAGCTGCTTTGATGTGTAATCGTGTTCCTATTCATCCGATAGGCAACACCTTGATTGGCTCTTTGGTTGTAAAGTATCCTTTTGTTCGTTCGTATGTTTTGTATATAATGCTTCATTTGTGAAGCTGTCATTTTCATTTTTCCCAATAAAACGCATGCACTTATGTTAGCTCATACCAGTATTTTTTGTGAAATCTAGATCTCTAAACTCATGCTGTGATTGTTCAATACGCTTTGACTTTTGGCATTTATTCCAACATTTTAACAATGTTGCATTTACGAAGTATTGCACAGGGATTGTAATTGAGTCAATGTCATATTACATCATGTATACACTGTGTATGATTGTATAAGGTGTAAAGGATCAAAAATAATTTTTGGGTTGGCGGGTCAGGTAGGTCTGGCTGTCTTCGTAATTCAGGTTGGGAGGTTAGAAACTGACATCACTCGATGCAATAGTTTCATTGTGTTTGTGATGTAGTGTCAGTTATGTTTTCAAATTTTCTCCTCTTACACTTTTATGAAAAAAAGGTGTCCTTATGTGGATTGTGATAGAATCTGTTGATCCATATTGTGCTCTTTGGGGCATTGATTGGATTAGTTCTAATGCATTGTTGCATAATGTACCTATCATTGCAGAAGAATTTGAGGATTCTGGGAAGTGGTTCTACCATCAATGTCATCAACAACCATGACTTTTCTTCCGGACTTGATTCATTGCATGCTAATTGTTGCAAGGCCTCTGTGGTTTCAGTGATTTCACCCAAATATAATTGGATTCAAGGAATATCCAACAAACTTGGTAGTAGTCAGCATGCAATCACGAACTGCAAGGAAACTTGGAAACGTTTGGAGCAAGATATCACAACCCGAGTCTCTACAGGTTCCATTTATACAGTAGCTGCACATGTTGGCATACCAGGTTCAGTTGATCAAGGAGTTTGATGATGTCAGAGTAACGACTGTAACGCTGAGGCTGGAATGTCGAGACTCCGATCCTTGTTATGTATTCAATGCAAGGTATATTTATATTTTCCTTTCTCATGGCTGTTACATCTTGAGCTGATGCGGTAATGTTCTGATGAGGTTATGCCCATGCACAAAGTCAATTTCAAAAAATGATTGGAAGGAACATTCTCATTGTTAACTATGCCTCATAAGGTGGTATTTTATATCGAATGACCTTCACCTGGTGTGGATCTGCTTATAAAATCAGTAGAAATCTCTTGTTCTAGCTCCACCAAGGGTGATGTAAGTTTACCTTATTCTCTCACTTTAATTGCAGAACTTTAGCCACTGATTGAACTTGTAAGTAAAATGCGATGAATGCCTGCTGTAATTTTGCACTTCCAAAAGGGTCTCCCATTTTGAAGTGATTGGTTGAAAATTTGTTACTTAGCAGAACTAAAGCAAAAGGTATGACTTGTATGAAGAAGAGAATACCATATCAAATTCCAATTTTGATGATAGCCTCAACAATTGGTCAATAATGGCTGCAAGATTAGTTTGCATGAATCAATGGCCAATGGAAAAATTGTTCTGCAATCTATAAAATTCTTTCCATCTGCTAAAAAATCTAGTGCAAGCTGGAATGGCATTCAGCAGGATATAACAGGGAAAGTTAATCGGAAGCTTTTTTATGAGGTTGGTGCTGTGGTCCGATTATTTGGTCTTAATGCCACTAATGCTGAAATTGAGGCCACATTACTAATTGAGTCTGAAAATCAGTGTGAACAATACATAGGGGTTGCAAAGTAAGTTTATTTTGCAATAATAGTCATATTTCAAAGTAGGACATAAGATTTCTTTTAAAGCTTTGTTCTTGGCTACTCATTCGCATATAATTGAACTGCTTGTTAACTTCATGGCATGGCAACTCACAAGTACAGTTCTTGCAAGAAGTGTCCCTCTCTAGTCTCTTCTCTCCAGGCTTCATCTCTTTCTATTTCAATCTTGTACATTGTCAAATCACAATTCTCGTCTGACAAAAGCTGACTTTTGTTAGTAGTTAACTAGGACATTAGATGAAATATGGGATGTGTTGATAACTGTTTGTAGCGAATATGATGATGGCTAGATATAATTAATATAGTTAACCTCATATAGTGTGATTAATGCTCACTTATTTCTGATAACCTTTTGTCTGTTTTAGAAGCGAAAGCTGCTCATTTGTATGACTAAATAATTGGATGTTTGTTATATCAGAAAACTTGCAGGGTGTAAAGTTTTTTAGGCTGTACTTGATTCTTCCATCCAAATGTTATATGTTGGAATCTTTTGTATGTTAAGATGTACTTACTTGCTGAAAATGTACCAGTGTTGGCAACAGACAAAGATTGGATCCATATGCAAGGGAAGTGTCTACCTTAAGTATAAAATACACTAAATCTACGTGGATTGTGACCTTTTAACGCGTGAAACCCGTCATTTGTATTGCAGGATGAACCGTGAGAGTGAAGGCTGGCATTTGCATTTGTTGCACGAGAAAAATAAGGTTAGAGCGGCTTATTGTTTTTACTGTTCGATGATTCGAAATGGGGTATAGGAGAATCAGTTTTTAGCCTAGCTGATCATTGCAAGGATTCTGTGTAAAGATGGGAAGTTCGAGAGGATTGACGCCATTTTAAACATGGGAATCAACATCCATTCATTGTACCATCTGATCATTCAGGAATCAGGAGTATTGTGTAAGAGGGGATTTTGATGCTTTGTTTGCTTACGTAGGTAAGATGTTTGACAAAAGGCTCAAACCAGATTTCATGGTTTACAGTACTATTCTCAATGGGGCGTGTAGATGTGGAGATGGCAATGTGATGGAAATGGTGATGGAAATGATGGTGGAGAAGGGGTACGTAATGCTTGAAGGAGAGTATGATACGATTATACGAAAACTTGCACATTTAGGGAAGACATATGTTGTGAGAATGGTTTCCCATAGAGCTTGTCTGAGGAGTTTGATTTGGAGAATGCTATGGGAGCATGTTGAGACCATCTCCAAAAATGGTGGAATTCAGGATGCTACTGAAATGTATCGCTTAGTTTTGGAAGAGATTATGGTGGAGCATATCTACTATAGTTGTTTTACAGCATTTGCAGATGGTCTTTGCAGACATGAGCCGTTAGGTGAAGTCTTCGAACCGCTGAAACATTTGATCAATAAGGGTTTTCATCCTCGGACAACAGAGTAATCGAAACACGTAAAATCTCATTATGGAAATCTTGAGTGACAACGAGCGAAGAATCTGCTGCATTATGTTCTTGATAGAGGGATTGTTCTTGATCCCTTTTGCTGATGTTCTTTGGTTTAGCACTATTGTTGCTAGGGGTGGGCAAAAAAACCGAAAACCGAACCAAAAATCGAATTATCCGAATTCGAATAACCCGAACCGAATTGAATATACGGTTTTCGAATATCCGAATTGAATAAACCGAATTCCGAATATGGTTTTTGGATCGGTTTTGGATATGGAAACTCAACCCGAAAACCGACCCAAATACCGAATTACAATTAAAAAATAAATAAATTATATATATAAAATAATATAATCCTAAATCTTTGTAGTAAAATCTATAACTACAATACCTGAGCCCGAGCCCTAATATATAATGTAAACCTAATGAAAGACCTCCTCCCCATTTCTTCCATTCGCTGACTTCCTCCCATCTCTGTCTTCATTTTTTTACAAATTGCCTTTCCTCTCTGACTTTCTCCTCCTCCTTCGATTCTTACCCCTCCCCCTTTCTTCCATTCGCTGCCATACCACCGTCGCACGCCACCGCTCCACGCCGCTGCTCACGCCACCCCGCCCTCTGCTCATTATGCCCGCTCCTCACGCCCTCCAGCCGCGGCTCTTTATGGCCGCTCCTCATGCCCTCCCACGGTGGTCATTCCGGACGCGACTCACGTCCTCCGCCCTCTTCTCAATCCAGCCACCGCTGCTCATTCTTTCTCCACTACTTATTCCACCGCTGTTGAGTAATGTTTTTATAACTCATAGTTTATGTATACTCTTTGCATATCTACTGATGTATTGTGTTTATTGTTTGTAAATCATTTTGATGTATCAATTTGAATGAAATTCGTACTAATGTTTTGCAATATTGGCTATGAAATGAGATTCACTGTGAAATGAGATTTCAAATTCTGGTTATTCAGATTAGATCCGAATTCGAACCGAAACCAAATTTGAAATTCTGTTCGGTTTATTCGGGTTATTCGGGTCGGATTCGGTTTTGGGCTTTTTAGAGGCAAAATCGAATAACTCAAACCGAATAACCCGACCCGACGCCCACTCCTACCCACAATCCAGACAGCCACAACCCAACCCCTTTAAAGCCCACCCAAACCCTAAATTTCAGACGGCGTAAAACCTAAATTCCAGATGAACTCTCGTCAAGATCGGAGGCGATTGAACGAACAACGGTGTTCTGCCGCCCCCTTCACTTCCTCTATAGTGAGTGCAGCCCCAGTCCCCCCACTGTCGCCCTTGATTCACAAAATCTCACTGGCGCCCTCGATTCACCACCCCACTGTGGCCCTCCGCCGCTAAGGGATTCACCACCCTTGTTTCTCACTTCGACCCTTGCACTTTCTTTCCTTTTTTGTCAGAGTTAAAAAAATCTTGCCCTAAACTAATCTGACGGTGAATCTTTGTCTGAGATACTGAAAAATGATGACGACGGGAACCTTACGGCGGCGGAAGTGAGCGATGGGGAGAAGTGACGAGTCTTGGGTTGTGTGATTTCCAAGGATGAAGCTGAGAGGTTTCAACGAGAGGAAAAAGAGAATAAAGAAGAAAATAAGCTAAAAATCTTAAGGGCTTTGTCGTCTTTTCATCTTTTAGCATTTTTATTTTTTAGCAAGGGCAAAATGGTATTTTCAACCAAATCCAGCAATCAAACAGTTGACTTAAAAGCTAGCAGAGTCAAAGGTTATTTTGGCACTTTCTGAGATTGAAGAGTTATATTGGCACTTTCAGCCTAAAATTAAGGTCATTTTAGCACTTAACTCTATATTAAATTTTGCTGTGAAATAAAGGCTACGAATTCA
>JAUOBV010344543.1:0-10831 GCA_032360425.1 Rubia occidens | reverse complement strand
ATCACATATTGTGGAGAACTTATCAACAACTTTCGGGTGAATATATTTCTAGCCTCTCCTCAATTATAGTTAGAGTGGGTGATCGGCGTCACACAATAACCCTTACCCTTGAGTCACTCTAGACGATCAGCATCGTAGACTTCCTCGAGAATAGCAATAAACATGGAGACCCAACACAACTACCACAATGTCCTACAAGCGAGAAACAGTGGCATAGCACAATTATGTTCCCTAATGATGACTGCGAGGATCGGCCTTCATGTTAGGCGTCATTAGTGTACTACTTCGATAATTAGGCAAATCCATTCAAATTCATCCTAAATATAAGCAATTTCATCAATAAATAATCATAATTAGTTGTTACACCCAATTATAACCTAACATTAACCAACGATAATCACATCGATACAAAGATAAAGTCTCCCGAGTTTTACCAAAAACCTAGCAAAGAATCAATTCATAATCTTTAACTAGTTGATCATTCTAGTCTAAATCATGCATTAATCACACAACAAAGCATAAAATATAGTTGATAATCAAAGCACAAAATAGGGTAAACAAAGTCTCACAATATCATGCTAGAAATGCTTACCAATTGCTCCCAAAATGAAATCTATGCTAGATAATGAAAACTCATAACAAATCTACAAGAACCCATGGAAGAAATGAAAAAACTAAGAAAATATGAAGCAAAACTAGGGTTTTGAGACCCAAAATCGGGCTTAGACAAATGTGAAAGAAAGGGGGCTATTTATAGTCCAAGGAATGTGCCAAATTCTGCTATGATACTGCAACCCGCAGAGTTGTCCTGCGGCCCGCAGTTGAGGCGCTGCCTTCTTCTTGTTTCCTTCGGCACGGGTGAACCGCTGATTCGTTTTGGGAGTTCTTGTAGTCGATTTTATAGTACTCAAGAAGAAAATTCCAATGGTACCACCCACAGAGGTTGGTTCTTCTCGGATCATTTCTAGAACTCGATTCAAACTTCTGGATCACAATTCATCCGCTTATTTGTCTTCATTCTTCGACCCTTTTATCTTCTACCACGTTTTGACTCGTGGCCTTCAATCTTCTACCATCCTCGTTAACGGCCTTCACTAAAATACTCCGAAGTGCTTACGAGCAATCTACAAATTAAGCTCACAAAAAGAAATCTAAATGCTCGTAAGGACCAAAAATCCATTAGACTAAAAATAGGTTACAAAATGAAGGATTTAGATACGAAAACCGAAAATAGTTATCCAAACCCCTTATAATGTAATCCTACCTAAATCTAGAAATCTTCCAACAAAAAGATAACAAAAGGATGTTAAATGTTTCAGAAAATACATGCATTTGACGTCTCATCAATGATATTTTGCTTTATGACGGATATTCATGGCTGAGAAGGAAGGGACCGTCTTGAAATAAGTGTGACCAGGATCTGAAATATATGTTATCACTAGTGAAAACTAGGCTAATTAAAGGTGGTTCCTTCACACCAAAGAAGACACTTTTGGATTGACTTCTGTGGTCGTGCCTTTGATCCTCTGAGATCAAAGGCTGATCATGGGCCACTATTAAAGGCGGTTTATAAACTGCCGTTGTTTGTTTGCTGGAACCGCCTTTAATATGCTCCAAATTCGAAACTGGTGATCCGAGTGTCGGGCTTTATGATCAGTCTCAAGTGAGGAAACGGTAATTAGAGCCTCGGATTACCTTGAATTTTTGAGCACGGAACTGAGTGTTTGAGTTCCGAGTGTGGAACAATTTACCACAGACATTCAGGTGAAATATAGTAACAAACTCGAAACGTTGTCTTGGTTTCAAAATGTGTTTCTTTATCGGGGATATATTATGGAATCGCACTGGCATATTTTGATGCAGGGGATGCAATTTCTGGTGAAACATTTCCGAGTCCGGAACTGTTTCTGCTCTTCATGTCCCGATTGAGGAACGTGAAATTGGTTCTATGTGTAATATTTATATCGATAGATTCTAGTTCCCCCGCCGGAACTCCGATCAGACATTATAAACCAGCTTCTCAAAAGCCTCTTCCAACATATCCGATTGTAAAAATACATGAAATGATGACACTAGATATCAAAAATCTATAGACTACACTAACAAAGCAACAATCTATAGATAGGAATAGAAGCCATCAAAAATCTATTCCACACGAAAATGTCATCAAATACTAGTTTTTCATAATACCACATTGGGATTCCCAATTGAAGAGGAGCGGGAGTACAAGAGATAGCTAGCCAAGCTATTTATAGCACTGTTGATGTCATCTTGTGAATAAGACTTGAGAACATTTTGGAAAAATCTGTGAAACAACCAAATTTACCAAATAAGAATTGGGACGATAGGTTACATTTCTTAAAAACATTTTCGAAATATTTATCTTAAAAACTCACTTCGTCGATTTCTAAGTAATCCTCATGCACATGTGTGACACAATCCACTGCATATAGCATTACGTAATAGCCACATTCCCATGTATTTCCTTGTTTCTTGTACTAATAAATACAATTTGGATTAGCAACATATAATTACAATAACTGATAACTAAATAGAATTTTGCGACATGAAAAGATAATCACACCTTGATTTGTATTATGTCCATTCCCTCATCACCATTATTCCCCCGAACTTCGATAGAGTCACCCATATTTTAACAAATGCATCAGACGGTTGGTAGTGAAGAGGATCCATCCTATAAACGCGATTCTTGTCAGGGACAATAAGTATTAATCTCCAATGGTCCCTACATCATTGAAGAAAAATATAAGAAATAATGTATTAATGGATTAGCTTTAATTACATGAGTGTGTATCCATCACCTTTCAATGTACAGCAAAATGAATAATTTTTTATCCGTTTGTCAAAGAGTTTTGCGAATGTAGTCAACCCTCTCCTGATCAGTACACCCGATTTCTTGACTAAACACCGGGCACAAGTACCCTATCCAACCCTTATCCTTTTGGTTAGAATATAATACATGTACCTTCGAAATGGAATTGGATGTCATCAATTAGGGAATGGTCATGAATTATTAAAAACTTACAAAAAGCAAAATGATGAACTACTTAGAATAAAGTATAGGGATATTATCGTCTGGTTCACTTGGTCATACCTCCATAGGTCTTCAAAGTCATTCCATGATGCGATGATTTCTCGCTTTTGACCGAATACGCACTCATTACCCGAGAATAAGTAAGTTGAGTTCCTTTGGTGTTTGACCATGAAATAATATGAGACCCTTACAAAATGCGGTGACTCCTCAATAGCCTATGTCGGGTGATAGGGGGTTTCGTAATATTTTCTGCCTCAACGATTGGCTTATATATTGTCATTGGTGTCTCCTTTAAATGATGGTCTTTGATCGGGTCCGTGTAAATGAGGCGACGAGGCCATAGAAGGAACATTTCTCGAGCTGATCCCACTCACTTGTAGTCACCTTCCGCAATTGGTAATAGGGCTTTGAGGACCTTTGGATTTTTCATTGGAATTTACAAATACCATCACCAATTGGAACGGAATGATGATGCCACATCAACTTGTGTAGACTTCCATCGGTAAAGTGTACTGGCTTACCCTTATCACCTCAATCAATGTATAGCTCACAAACATGGGATGTCTACATTGTGAGGGAGAACATACATATTACAAAATGAATTTGTAATATAATACTTATGAATGAAATAATTTAATTCAACCAAACTTGTTTTGGGACTACATAATGGCATTGACAATATTCTTTTCTTCATGTGTTGGGGGATCAAGAATGAGTTGTTGGTTTATCTCCACTTCTCCCTGTGAGTGTCATGATTCTCTAGACGGTGGCGTCCAACCGGGTGTCAATTCATTCAAGTTCTCGGGTAAAGAGATCCCCGTGTGTCCACCAACTTTTCAATAAATAATTCTTATTGCTCTATCCGCTTGTCTCTAACGAGGGCTTCCATTTGCAACACATGGACTCTCGATGGTTTAGCCAAATCGTGGGTTCGAACTATCCCAAATTCCTCTCTTTGGGACAAAAATGATCCCACTCCTCTGGCACAACTAGGATGGTCGGGTTTATTTGTAGCCTCATGAAGGATATCATGCATACCCGATGGAATGAATCGGCCCTCTAATTGGTTTTACTTTAACTTTTCATACACACAAAATACGGTGCTATGAATAGTAATTTAATGAAATATTACACCTATGAAATTAGAATGGATAAAGTCTTACAACTCATTCCGTGACTTCAATGATCGGAGGTTTATCGTACCCACCCTTTTTGTTTTGTTGTCACTTCAAGAAGAGATCACACCTATCTATCTCTTACACATAGATCGGAGTGACCGACGACCTCGCCTATTCCTCGCTTATCCCCCCATTGATGGAAATTTGAACATCCCTTTCTAAAAGTTCTTTCACTATTTCGAGGGCCGCTAATCCATATCCATAGCAGCTCTTCCGTTGAGGTGTTTTGTTTTTCAAAGCATTACTTTGTTTTTCCGCCCTTGTACCCTAGTTTTTAGGATGTCACAACCATGTTAAAAGTAAATGGAAAGTAAAATCTAGAGAAAATAAAAAAATTTAAATAACTTACATTTTCCTCATTATCCAAGATTCCCCTCTTATGAATTTCCCAACTATCCGGTTGAATATGCATACAGGCCTACCATGGAATGTCACCCTTTGTGCTAGAGAATATGTAATATCTAGACAAAGTGTACTTGTGTTCTCTCCAACTCTTTGACATCATGGTCATTGCTTTCTTCTTCAAATCAGCTAAATCCGGATAATCGATCTCAAATGACCTCTATAAAAATTATGCAAAATTAAGATCAAATACATGTACCTCAATTTATATGAACCCTAGATGTAAGGATAAAGGTAGAAGCATAAGCAAGGTAAGAAATGGTACTTGGTACCTTGCATTCTCTCCAAAGGACATCTTTGTATTCTTTAAGGACCTCGTACCAGTTATCGTACTTCATGTCTACCCTTGTCCTACCCACTTTTCCTACCCAACTTGACCTCTTAGCACGCTCTTCGAATAAACATTTTCCCCATTGATTGAATGTTAACAATGTTGACTCCTTTTTCCATTCTATAATCTAAAGTTCTACAGTGTGTCCTAGCTACGAAAACTTCCGCCGACCCCTCTTCTTCATCATCTTCATCACCAGTTGTATCGGATAGTCCCTTGAGCGAACCCGTTAATTCTTCTCAAGGCCTTTTCCTTGACATTATAGTATCTATGGACAATCAATGTATTCCACTTGGAAATCACTATAACACCATAGAAGACATTACATAATAGGAAACTATAAGCGGATCATAATAGCACACATCATCTACATATATCTTAAGAAGAACACTAAAAAGGGTTTGTCATCATAAGCTAATCACATAAAAAAACAACACCAACACTTTTATTTTTACCTTTCCAACAATAGATGAAGACTAGATGTTGAAATGATCTAGGTAGACCATTTGCTTCACCTTTTGAAAACCCTAACCAAAATCATTGCTTCTTGGTGTTGATTCTTTAGAGAATGTGTCATAGACATGAAGAAAACAAAGGTTTTAGATGATTTTACAACGTGAGTGAGAATCTATGAGAGATTTGTGAAGAATTGTAAAGATGAAGGTTTCGGGAGGGTTTTTGGAGGAAAAACGTGAGGGAACTTGTGCTCAAAACAAATGGGTATTAATTACTCATTTGAAAACTGCCATTATTGCCTTGTTTTTTTAAAGCTAAGAAACGTGTTTCGAACTCGGAACCGTTATCAGAGAAGTTGTTCCGAATGCGAAACTACATCTTTTCTTTGTCAAATACGAAAGACTAAGTTCCGAACTTGGAACTCATTCTTCTATATATATAATTGGGACTGGGTTTTATAACCATTTCAAAACCCTAAATCCTTATATTCTGATTTCTCTTACATTTGCGAACTTGTAACCTCAATTCATTCTTCTCCTAACCAACTAGCCAATGGGTCATGGATATTGCGCAGGTAAATCAGGCGGCGGACGTGGAAATGCGTCAACTAGTAGTCAACAACCAACTCAACAGCAACCCGTAGAAAGATTCTTCAACGCAGGTACGAGCAAAGGTATGCACCATTCAATCACATAAAATGAAATAACCCAAAAGTTATTCATGCATTGGATGTCGTGCCACAAGGTTTAAGGAATTTGATTAGTAAATTTGAGGCATGGGGTTTGAACAAGTTACTCCTTTTAGATGAACCCATCCATTACAATGAGGTCCTACAATTTTATGCTAGTTTAGGACAATGTTGTAATAATAAGGACCAAAAAATTGTAAACGGTGCATCAATACCCATTACAAAGGACAATTAATGATGCCCTAGGTTGCGAGTACACTGACCCTACCAAACTGAAGCCTGTCGATGGGGGGGCTATAGAAATTTTCCAGCAACACAATTGGCCCGGGGTTACAGAGGTAACCCTATTGTGCCATGTGGCTATAGCTAAAAAATATTTCAATAGGTTGGGATTAGCACCCAGGCAGGCAGAGAGATACGATGTGGGGGTGTTGTCTACTGAAAATAGGTTGGTTATGAGTGGATTTGTCAAAATGTCCTACCGTCAGGAGACCATGCATGTGAGCCTACAATTGGAAACCTCATGCTATTCTACTCATTGATAAAAGGTGTGAAGCTTAACCTGGGCTATACGATTTTAATGTATATGTTGAAGGCTGCGATGGGTAAGATGAATGATTTTCTGTATGGTGGCTTGATCGCTGCGTTGATCAAGAAGTGAAAGGCTTCGCCCCTCGACAAACCATTGTGGTTGGAGTACTATGATGAGGCCTCCTTTGACCACAATCATTTTCTCTTGAACGGAGATGGTTTATATGTGAATCGCATAATTCCCGGGTCGTCCGCAAGGGTAGCAAAGAGAGGGAGGGAAGCCACAATAGGGAAGGCAGAGGCATCTTCATCTCATGAGTATTGAAATTTATTAATTTTAAATACATTCCATTTTTAAATCCCATAATATATTTTTCTTAATTGTTGGTTGTATTTTGCAGGTAGCCGAGGTTTGTGGATGAGTACCTTGAAAAGGTACATGTCATGTCTTCGAAGTGAAGTCAGTGCCGCTAATGCAGAGCTAGCCGAAGCCAAAGCTAGGCATGACAAATTCTTTGAATCGACCGGACTCTATATTGTGCTTAGTGATAATGAGGGTATGCCCAACTTCAAACTCGACTATTCAGAGGACGATGAGATAGAGACTGAACACGCTGAGGATGAAGATGCTGACTCGAAGAAGACCGACTCTGAGATTGAAGAAATGTTAGGTTGATTGGTCCTGGATTTTTTTAAAAAATGTTGGAATGTAATAGTTAAGGATTTGAACATCATTTGTTTAGGATATTTGTCATTAATTTCTTGAAAGATCATGAGTACAATGTTCTTTTCTTTTTTGGGGATTTTGTTCTTCAAAAAAGTATTCATGTATCCTCAATCTATTTGTTTTAAGTCATAAATAAGCTAGAAGTATTGGAGGTAGATTTGATGAAATGAAATTACCATACTTCATGAAGAGGTTACATTAGTGAAACTGTATATTATCTTTACAAATGTCTTCCCAAAAGATGCAGAACTCGGAACCCAGTGTGAATAAGTTAAACTATAGGTACGAATGTCAACTGTTACGATTTCGGTACTTAAGTTTCGATCTCTTTTGCATTTTCAAAAACCAAACTGATCATCTTTAACTCTTTTTATCTTCAATTTTTTCCCATATATTAGTTATGAGCTCGGAAGAGAATCTGAAGCCCATTATGAAAGGACAAAAAAAGCCGTGAATAGGTCAGAAATTAAGTTTCAAGTTCTTTTACACTTTCAGGAACCAATCTGACCATCTCCAGCTCTTTATGATTTTTGACAATTTTTTTCCAAATATTAGTTATGATCTTGGAAGAGGATCTGAGGCCCATTATGAAAACACGAAAATATCTTTAACGAGTTTCGAACTTAAGATTCGAGCTCTTTTGCTCCTTCAGGAACCAATCTACCAATCTTGACGATTTGAATGCTTTTTTTATAAATCCAATAAAAGGTCAAGAAAGGGTTCCGAGTTAGGAACTATAAATCGCTCCTATGATAAATTACCCTAAATTTGTTCCGATACCCATCGTCCTATATAAAAAAACCCAAATCGGGATTCATTCTAAGAACCCTAAGCAATTTCAGACAGTGGAATTTCACCCCACACTCAAATTCAAACTCTAACACACTCAAGAAGCATCTCCTCACATCATGTCTTATTCAAATCCAAATGCACGGGTCAGCGGCCATCGTTCCAAATCCACAAGAGGAAGCCAACCGAGGAATTCGGGCTATGAAGCTAGGTTTGTTTCTCTTGAAGATCAAACTAGGTTCAATGCTTTCAGGGATGATGGAAAATTATTGAATTGCTATGCTATAGATTTTAATGTGTACAAGAGCGTAGGGCTAAAGGTGTCTGTTAAGTTTTTTGAAGATCAACGTGTCCTTAAACTTCTTGGTTTGAATGAACCGGATTACTTTGATAAGATATGTCAATTTTATGTCAATTTGCATGAGGTTGAGGGTTAGGGTAGTTATTGGACTAGGGTGAATGGGTTTAATATTGAAATTAGCCCATGGATTATCACTAGACTAAATGAATGCCCCCACAAGGGTCCCGAATATGTTTACCCCCAAGTAGAGGATGAGCCTTTAGATGACGTTTATCATAGGGAGGAATGGCCCCTTAATGATGAATATCCTAGTATTGACCCTATTGTGTGTAGTGTGAAGTACTTTAGATGAAATTCTCATGATCTAGGTAGACCGGAAGAGTTTGATCTAAAGGAACTCGAAATAGACCAGTGTATTGTGTACGATATAATAGATTGGTCGATAGTACCCACTCCCGGCCACATAACCTAGCCAAATTACTCTACTCTAATGATGTTCTACTATGTCATTGGGAGGTCAGATTTAATCTCGGAACCTTAATTTTTAAGCACATGATGTGTGTATCTACATCGAAGAGAATAATCAAGAATCTGCCTCGTGACAACTTGATTACATTGATCTTACGCGGTGTGAACAAGTTGGCTTTTCATGGGAAGGAGAAGGCTTGCAAGTACTTTGACAAGTAGTACTTTTTGAAGAATAAGTGGATACTGTATGAGAACAAGTGGTGTCACAAAACCATAGATGCCGCCGAAACTCACAAGAGAGCAAGGGTTGAAGAAGGTACATTTACTGTTTTAAAATATATGTACGTTAAAGACTTATCTTTTATTATTTGTTATTTGAAAAATAATTTTGCAGAGGAGTATGACTCTACATTTATGAAGACCGTGAAGAATTGCCTCCGACATGTTCCTGACCAAGTATGCCAACTCAGGGAGGGTTATGGAAGTTTGAGAAGAAACAACGTGGTTATGAGCGAGCCTTCAATGAGTCAAAAATGCCCTGCCTCAAACGATGCTCGTATGTGTGAAATGTTGGTGGCCTTCCGTAAGAGATGCTTGGAACTCTATTTCATTTGGTTATAAATGTAAAAGACTTAATAAAATATATGTCATTATCTTAAATTCACTGTACTAGACGAATTTAATTAGTGCAAATTATTTTGTGTTCGTTTTAATATTTTTCATAGTGTGCGTACAGATTTTTAATAGCAAAAAAGGTGTTATGGCATATTATATAAGGGTAAATAGGCAATAATGGAAGCAAGGAATGATGGCCACTTGTCCAGAATCGATTACGAAGTCGAAACATCGATCGGAGAAAGTTACGAATCCGTAACATTACTGGTCCTTTCAACGGCCCTGATCCATAAAGGTTCCTAAGTCGGAACCATATTCGTATCCCAGTTCCGACTCCGGAACCTATCACATTAGAAGTCACTTCTGCACAACCACTTTTAGTTGTACACAATTAAAGGCGTTTATTCAATGAACTGCCTTTGATTCATATCAATGGAAGACGGTTCTTTCAAAACCACCTTCCAAAGAATTGGAACCACCTTTGATTTTTTTCCAATGCCCAAAAACAATAGATTCCGAGCTCGAAACCTTTCTTAGAAGGCGGTTCTTGGGAAATTTAGCGGAACCGCCTTTGAACTCTGCCTTTAATAGGTCATTCTCTACTAGTGTATGACCCGCTTTTTGAATTTATAATCCAAGAATATAACCAGATAGTTTAATCTCTCCAAACCTTTTGTTTGACCACAACAACATTAGATTAAATTATTGAATAACCTAGATATGTTCTCACATACGTAGGTGTTCTCACCTAAATGAGTGTTCTCACCTAAACCATCCCCTATACATACATACATACATATAAACACACACATATACACACATATACATACATATACATATACATACATATATACATATACATACAGATACATATACATATACATACATATACATATACATATACATATACATATACATATACATATACATATACATATATACATATATACATTCATATATATATATATATATACATACATACATATATATAGGTGGGTTCAAGTGAGAACACCCCCTTTATGTGAGAACACACTCTTTTTCCCAAACACCATATAATAGAAATTGTTTGCTTGGTGATGTCAACCGGGGATATTGAAGTCATTTTGACTAACCTAAACCCAATTTATCTAAAAATAACAAACTAATATTATAATATGTTACCGATTTTAATTTTATGACTAATCAAAACCCAAACTGTCTAAAAATAACATGTTAATATTATAATATGTTACTGATTTTAATTATTTACTATATATAATCAATCATAATTTGTTAAAATATATAACTTCT
>JAUOBV010344435.1:0-10831 GCA_032360425.1 Rubia occidens | reverse complement strand
ATAGAAAACTGGCTAGATGTCATAGAGATTTCTCCATGATCTTCTGATTAACCCTTGCATACTTATAAGTAATCATCCACAATTTACTCCAAGCCAGGTACTAGCGCTTTTAAAAAATTGATGCACATAATTTCATTATCTTTTTAATTCATATAAAAGAAAGAATGTGTAATTTCGTGTGATTCTATTTGGTGGAAATTATCATTCTAATAACACTCATCGTAAGGGTATTAATGGAATACTAAAAAGATGAGGGGGAAAATACCCCAGTTCGTTGATGCCAAAATTTTAACAACATAATTGCGACAATGTGATTTAGATAACTAGGTATCTCCAATTTTGCATTTCGACCTTTCCCACCTTCTTGGAGGGAGCTAAAAAATTCACTGATTGTGCTATAATCGATTATGAACGAACCAAACGTTAATAAAGTTCATGGACATTTATAAATTTCCATTAGTCATTTCTAATGTACTATTAATCGGTATTAAGGTCAATTATATTCTTTTTGGTTAAACGCGGGCCCATATGCTATGCTAGTGGGCTGAAATGGTGATGCCCTCATTGAGGATAGACGACGTCGGTCAAATGTTGGTAAGTTTGATTGCGTGCGATATCGTACATGCCGAGGTAGAATTCGCAAAGATTCCAAACGACTATACTGCCTATGTCCCATTTTATATTGCTTAATTTAAATTTTGGGAGTCAAGTGCATCAATCTTTAAATATTAGCAACCTTATTTATATGTGTAAAAAAATTTGGATAAAATAATAACCTAAAAAAAATGTTACTATGTATCCAACAACATATAACATGATAATAGTTTTACATATACAATAATAGAATTATATGGTCGAAGTTGGCTAAGTTTGACTAGCAAAAGTGAAATTAAGAAATATGAAATGGGACGGAGGGAGTATATATGGAGCCCACCTCATAAATCACTTCAAACATTTAACTTTTTCTCGAATTTCAATAGCCCCCAACCCCTTTTCTTAAAGGTATGGTTTCTAGATTCTTTATATTACTTTCGTTTTTGTATTTTTCCTTAAAATTTTTATGTATATGGTGTGTGAATGTGTTCTTAGTTTTCTGTTTTGAAGTTCCCATGAATTAGGGTTCTAGGGTGTACACATTTTAGTTTTATGTTCTTCCCCGATAATGTGGCCCATTTTTTTTGTTCAGGATCTTTATTTTCTCCGATTTTCTATTGTTTTTAATGTATCTGCAAGGTTTGAATCCAACGATGCTAGCACTTCGATCAGCCTTTGTTTGGAGCAATTGTCGTGCAACGTCTTTCATTCATATTTTGTGCTATTTTTCTTGTATGATACATCACACCCTTCTTGGTTAACCAATCGGTTTTATCGATGGGTGAGCGATGTTACTTCAACATATTAGTCATGCCATTATTTTGGATCGACATGTTAGCAACGTTGCTCGTACATATCAGCCATGCCATTATTTTGGAGTGACATGCTAGCGACGTCACTCGTACATATCAGTTATACCATTACTTTGGATTGACATATATGGTAGTGGATATGATTGAGCCCAAGAAAGTTGGATTCGAAGTTCAAGAAGAGAGGGATCGTTGTCTGAGGTTGGAAGGACTTCCGGGAAAGATACGAGCAGAGCCGGCCCTTGAAAGTGGCACCATTGGATTTGTCTTCTCGAGCGCCATAAAATTAATTATAAGAACTCCCAAATTGGATCAACGGTTCACCCGTAGTGGAGTAAACAAGTAAGCTGACCAAATCAGTGACGTCCGGCACAGACCGCACAAGGCCAGCACGAGGGCCAGGCCTAGCACGACCCGTTCCAAGCCACATGGCCTGTGTCAGGAGCCTCCTACATGACCTGTTCCACCCAACACGGGCCTTTCTGTGCTCCAGCCCAGACGGTGCTCATTTCGGCCGACCGTGCACCCCAAGTCATCCTTTCACTTCAAAAATTGGCTAAGTATGATAGCATACCGTTCTGTTTTACATGGACCATGCCGTTTCAAATCATCGATGTCAAGACCAGCCAACGGGGTGCGAAGAATAACACGTCCTATGCCGAGATACTGAGCGAATTGAGGTTCCAGCCGATGGGTAGGGGTGGGCAAAAAAAAACTGAACAAAAAACCGAACCGAAAATCGAATTATCTAAATTCGAATAACCCAAACCGAATCCAATATATGGTTTTTGGATATCCGAATTGAATAAACCGAATTCTGAATATGGTTTTTGGATCGGTTTTGGATATTAAAACTAAAACCGAATACCGAATTGTAATTAATTAAATAAATTAAAAATATAAAAGGAGCACTTCAAATCGAGCGATGACTTGTGAATGGAAAGCATGGATATTCAGTTACTCTTTCTACCGAGGGTTTTACACTAGTTGAAGGCATAAATCTAGAGGAAATCAAATTCAAGTAAGAATCTTTTCCTTTTTAGCTGTGCTTCTCTTGTAGGATTGGGTAGAACTTTAATTGCAAAGATACTCCGATGGTAATATGAACTACAGGAAAGGGAATGTGGAGATCACAAACAATGTGTTGGCATGTAAGTGAGTCTGGTGTATTATATTGATTTATTATCTTCTTGCCACAAAGCTTGTTCTATGCGGCTATGCCTAGGAGTATGATAAGATGCCAGTTTGGGGAAAAACAAGAACTATCCCACATCGATAACACATAACAACCATAATGTAGAAATCTTTTATAAATATGGTATCCCTGCTCTTGGTCTCTGAAGTGTCAATAAGACCCAAATTGAAGGCCATTTAATGGGCCTTATACGGGCCTTGAACTGACTAATGTTAAGTTAAATTTTTTGACCTGATGAAATTTGTGTCATGCCCAAATAATCAAGTTATTCGGTTTGTGTGGTTTGAAATCGGTTTTCAAATTTATTTTCAAATTTTGAATTTTTGT
Organism: Rubia occidens; assembly: GCA_032360425.1. Classification (NCBI taxonomy): domain Eukaryota; kingdom Viridiplantae; phylum Streptophyta; class Magnoliopsida; order Gentianales; family Rubiaceae; genus Rubia; species Rubia occidens. The sequence continues at coordinate 7,906 of JAUOBV010344435.1, read as the reverse complement.
CATGCCCAAAAATCACTTTATTTTATTAAGTTGGATAAAAAAAGAGGCAATAAATTTAAAAGTTTTCGAGCTTTTCGAGTTCGAGTCGAGCAATCGAGCAACAACGAGCTCGAGCTCGAGCATGTTATAATAGAACTCGCGAGTTTTCGAGTCGAGTCGAGCAAGGGTAAACGAGTTTTCGAGTCGAGTCGAGCAACCCTCTGCTCGCGATCGACTCGCTCGATAAGCAGCCCTAATTTATGACCGTATTTGGAAATGATAACAACGTCTCCATGGTTTTCATTTTGGTCAAAATACACTTTTACCCTCTCTTTATTTTTATTATTATTTTTATAAAAGTTCTATTATAATCCTGCATAATTCAAAAGTATCAAACTAACCTCAAATTGAGTAGTTATAATCTTTTGTGTCATTTCCATCATTGACTGAAGAAATCAGTCGTTGTCCGAACCCAAAAAGTCTGAAATACCCCTGAGCTTTAATAAAAAAAATTAACGGCCATTTTACCCCTAATTACGTGGCACTTGTTTTATTAAACACGGTTATTTCTATTTATAAACTAAAATACTTTCCTTTTTCTTCATTCTCCCCACCAGTATCCCCTCCCTCGTATCTTCCTCCTCCTTTGCCTCTTCCGCTTCCCTCGTTCTCCATAAAGGTAAGGAGGCTTAGTTCGTTTGCCAACCACGATCCCAAGTAACTCGATTTAATGGATTGCTTTCATGTTATAAACCTTAGCTTTGACTTGGGGGAAATTCAATTTATGAAATTCTAGGGATTTACTTTCGTTAATGGGTTAAAGAACGCTAGTATGCGGATTTGGTTGTTTTCTTTTTTTATGAAAGCTTAATTGCATTAATGAACCAAACCAAAGGAAAATTATAGGCTATCACGACAACCCATTACAACTCTCAGCCTAGCCCAGCCAGCCCAGCCCTTCAATTTACAAGCCCGACTCTATCTCATATTTACATACAAAAATCGATCATAAAAAGCCTTCAACCTCAGCATGCTATTCATTTCTTCAACCAGTTTCATCCTCCACAATCTGTTCTTTCTCCATTCACATTCCACCTTTGTTTGAAAAGCTATTGAATCTGCCTTCAAATCCTTCTACTCAAACAACCTTTGGTTATATTTAATCCGCGGATTATATATACTTGTGCTTGACAGTTCAATCAGCCTGCTACTTCTCCTTTTGGCAATCAGATACATCATCTTCTTCAAGTTCCTGAGATTGCTATAGCTTTTAATCTTCAATAGCTCATACACCTTCCTTGTATACTCATAGCTGACAAATAGATGCTCAGTTGTTTCCTACTCATTTCCACACAAACAACAATTTGGTTGATTCTCAAGTATTCTCATCCCTTGCAACCTGTCCACGAAAGGTAGTTTTCCATTGATCAACAACCAAATAACTCCAGTTTAGGATGGACTTTTTTATGCCAAATAACTCCAATTTTTGTCTTTGCCTTTTGCCCTCCTTTCATTCCGATGTAAACTTCAAATATCAGCAACTTTCCATCTTTGTTTATACATTGTTTCAGGTCTATAACTATCTTCTCTCTCGGCTTTATAAGAGCTTCCCAAGACTAACTGCTTGACAATTTTTTCTTGTAGCTTTCAATATTTTCCCCTTTAAAATAATAAACCTGAATCCAACTGATCTACGATGTGTCTTTTTTACTGCGTATGTCCCACAAATGCTTACTCAAGGTTGCCAGGTTCCATAAACTTGGATCTTTAATTCCCATTTCTTCTTGAAGTTTGCTCCCGCTCATGGAACTCGATGTTGCTGCTGTGAACCCCTTTTGACCTTCTTCTCTTCCCCAAAGATAGTACAAGCACAGTTTAACTATCCTTTCATGCACATTTTCAGGTAACTTTATAATGCTCCTCCAATAACCAGTAATACTAAGCAGAATAGTATTAATTAATTGAAACTTCCCTCTATAAGAGTGGTTCTTTGCATTTCATCCCTTGATACTGCATCTTACATTTTCCACCATGTCTTCACAGTCCTCCTTATCCCACCTAACAGTTGATAAGGAAACCAAGATATTTCATGGCAGATAATTTCTTTTTATCTGAAGAATATCAGCCAACATCTCATGTTCAGATCTGTTCATCTTTGAAAAAAATACTTTTGACTTTTTTTCCATTGATGCTCAGCCTTGTGACCTTTTCAAATTTCTCCAGTATCAACTCAACTCCTTCTACAGTTTTCTTTTTAGTAGCACATAACTACAACAAATCATCTGCAAATAGAAGTGTGTGTACTCCCACTTTTCCACACCTTTGATGATATTCTAACTCCTTCATCTTAAAGACTCTTGTAAATAACCTTGTAAGATACTCCATACATAATGAAAAGAGTATAGGAGATATAGGATAACCTTTCTTTACCCTTTTCTTGGCTCTGAAAACTTTTGTGTGATTTCCATTTACTGACAGACAAAAGGATGCATTTTCAGTTCATTTCCTAATCTAGCCAAGCATTTCTCTTGAAAGTTTTAATTCATCCATTCAGTTACACATAAAATCCCATCCAACGTTGTCAAAAGATTTGCTTATTTCTACATGTAACACACAATTTGGCCTCATACTTCCACTTTTGTATCTGTGCAGCAGTTCTTGTGCAAGCGGACCATTTTGTGCTCCCCCTTACAAAAGCACTTTGGTTTTCACTTACTATATCAGGAAGCACTTCACTTAAACTTGTTGTTATCACCTTGGTTATCATCTTGTATATTACCAAACAACAAGTAATAGTTCAAAAATCTGCTGCTGTTTGTGGTTGATTTATCTTTGGAATCAAGGAGATTACTACAGTATTTAATGTCTCTGGTATATCTTCACCCTTAAAAAAACCCTTGCACAACCTTAGTCAAATATTCACCCACCACATTCCATGCTTCTTCAAAGAATTGACCAAAGTACCCATCCTTTCGTGGGATCTTCGAGGAATGAATTTCTCTGAGAGCATTCTGGATCTCTTTTCCTAAAACTGGCCTGATCATGATAGCCTGCTGCGGCACTATCAGGGTTTTTCTATATTTAACCACTCCTAGATCAAGTTTCTTGGTACTGACTTTGCTTTTCACCTGTTTAACAAAATGCTCCATCAATGCTTTCTCAATATCCTCCTGCTCAGTCAATACTACATCTCATTTCTTCAAAGTTGCTAGCTGATTTTTATACTACCTGGTCTTCATAGCATCATAAAAAGTTTTTGTTGATCTGTCCCCTTCATTTAACCATTGTGCCTAGGTTTTTTGTTTCAAAAATTCTAATTTATGCTTCTTTCAACTTCTTCACCTTATTCCTGATCTTTTTTTCTTCTTTTCGCAAATCTTCATCAAACTGATTTTCATTCTGCTTCTCTTGAGTTTTCCTCCATATTTCCAGGCTTTCCTCCTTTTTTCTCTCCTATTGCTCCAAACTCCTTTCTGTTTATCTGGGATATAGATTTTTCTAGATCCTTCAATCTTACAGCCACGTCTTTTAGATTCACCACCTTCTTTCTACTCTATATTTGCTCTACTATACCTTTAAATATTATTGATAAAGAGCAGTGATTGTAATACTTGAATGACCTTTTGGCTTTCCTCATTTTCCCTTAAAAATTAACCACCAGTGGCATATGGTCTGATGTTTTGTCTCATTTCACTTCACATTATGCACCCTTCACTTCTTCTAGCCATTCTCTATTTATGATTCCTTGTAAATTTTACTTAAGATTCTTTTTTACCTGATCTCCTATTACACCAAGTAAAATCCTGACCCACTATTTTCATCTCCATCAGATCTAAGTCTTCCACCTGGTTCTGGAAATCTTCCAACTCTTTTTCATCTATATGTTGCCATCCGATTCCGTCAGTTATTTTTAAAAGAGAATTGAAATCTCCTATAATTAACCAGGCTTTCCCTTTGTCTCATTTCCTTCTTAAAGCATCCCACATTCCCATCCTTTCCTTCTAAGTATTACAGCCATAAACAACTGTGACACAGATCTGCTGCCCAAATTTTTGAATCTTACAGTCTATATCCAGCCAATGATTCCATCTTTCCAGTACATCTATTTCAAACATATCTACCTTCCACAGTAACAATGTTCTGCCTCCTATTCTAGTTTCTCCATTAGTTATCATACTTCAATTAAACCCAATACTTCTCATCATCTCTTTTTCCTTTTCCTTTTCTTTTTAACCTTATTTTCTAGCAAACTCAGAAGACCAACTCCATTTTGCAAGAAAAACTTCCTTATCATATTGTGTTTGCTAATTTTATTGAGTCCCTTAATGTTCCAAAAAGTCCAACTATCTACTGTCAAGTGATTTTTCTTCCAGCTTTTGTTTCCCAGCCCTAACCTCCATCTTGTTAACACCATTTCCCCCTTCTTACCTGCCAGTATCATTCATCTCCTTTTCCTATTCAAACCACCATTTTCATGTAGTCTTCACTGGGATGTAAACTTTCCCCATTCTCTTTCTATCCTTCTTAATTTTCTCCTTATCACCTTCATCCTCTTTTTTTTCTGCATGCTCCTCCTGTATGGCCTAACTGATCACATCTACCACATTTTACAGGCCTCCATTCATACACCACCTTTTGACTTACTATTACTTTATTTTCATTCAAATACATCACTTCACAACTTATGAGATTTTCATTTCAACTTTAATTCTAGCACAACTCAATCTTTCTCTATTCAATGTTGCTTTATCCAGGCATATTGGCTTCCCCATGGGACTGGAAATTTTACTAATTATCTTAGATTTCCAATATAACGTGGGGATAGCAGGAAATTGTATCCAAACAGGCACCACATCCAGCTCATTAAAATTCAAATCAGGATTTGGTTATTGTGTTAGTTGATGAAATGTTTTAACTTTTTGAAAAATGTGAAGAATGGATTCATCGAGTTGCAATGCCAATCAAGTGTGTCGGGAAAACATAGTTTGCAAGGTCTGCTACTCTGAAACAACTGTGTTTATGTCGAGAACAATGAAAAATTTGAGCAGAATATCTTACAGCTATAACGTCCACGGATGACAGTGGCGGGTTGTGCCCAATGCGGTTGAGTCTAGAAGAGATAGTGTTGTCATCTCATTTCATCCCCAACCCGATGTTTGTAGAAGGGTAACGAAGATGGATTATGCGAATGAGGTTGAAGTCCAATAGGTTGCTCCTAGTCTAGGTATCATTAGGACTGCAAACAGTTACAATTTTTCGACAATTGTTAAGGCCTTGAAGGCAGTGAATTTAGTGTTGTTGGGTGCAAACATGTTAGGATTGTTATTGTGGTTTATTCTACTCGATAGGTACTAGTTGTGGGATGTTGACTTATTGAGTGTAGTGCCATTTAATGTATGTTGTCGACGAAGTACTTTTGTTGTGATTTAATGAATGAATTTGAACGTGTTTTATGCTATTTGGCTAGTTGTGGCAGTTGTTTTTGTTGCTTGATTCAGTCATTTGGAAAGGTTGTTCAACTGTTCCATCTAGGAAGTTATACTTGCTAAAAAAATCTTGTGAAAATAGTATTGATCTAATCATGTGTTCTTTAATTAAGTGTTGATCTAACCCTGTGTATTTTTTCCAGTTAGCGTTGATCTTACCCTATGCTTATTCAATTAGTGTTGATATAACCAATATGTTATATTTATTTGTGTTGATCTAGCCCTGACAGGGCTAGGCATTATTGTCTTTTTCATTTTTTTTCCATTTTTCATTTTTTATTCAACGGGTAAAATATTTTTTCCATTCAATTTTGGTTTAAAACTGGCCAAAGTTCCCATTGACAAAAAAATCAGACCAGTCCAGGGTTAGTTTGACACATCCGTTAACAAGTAGGGTCATTTTTACACTTTCTGATTTTGCAGAGTTATTTTAGCACTTTTCTCTTTGATTAATTCATTATACTCCCTCAATCCCAACTGAATCTGTATACTTTCTTTTTTTGTATGTCCCGAACAAATCTGCACACTTTCAAAAAAAAAATTATATTTCGTACACACAAAAAACACGCCCAAATTTCCAATTTAACCTTACTGATTTTAACAAATCACAAGTGGCCCATTAATCAGCCCAACAACCAATTAAATAACCCAAAATTTAATTCAGATTTTACTTTTAAAACCCAATCAACGTATTAATCCAAAACATTTTCCATTCCAGAATCTTCATTCAAATTTTTCCCATTTATGACAAAACCAACCAAGTGACACCAACACCCAATCACATTCATCTTGGGCAGTGAAAATATTTAATCTTCACATGCTCTTCACTTCACGAATCTGAATTGATTCCTTCTTATTATCTCATTCTCCATGGCCCATTCATCTTCCTTTTCATGCTCCTTCTCTTCCAGGAACCCTAGCTGCATATTGACCATTTCTCCCTCAATTTCTTTACAGATTGGGAGGCTGTCGTTGTGCCTCACAAAGATAGTATCTATAGGCCCTAATTGCGCTTAACTACTAGAATGTAGATAGTAGCAAGTTGTGGTCGTTCACGAGGAAAAATGGTTTTATCGAGTGTTAAACATAGTTAAAAACCACACGAAGAAGTCACTCTACGTGTGTGGTAACAAATTTTGGGGGTTGGTTTTTAAGAACACTACACTTACTTTAAACTACTAAATTAACAAACAGTTACAGAGAACGATGCAAGTACGATCACACTAGTAAGAAAGGCGGAATAAATATTATAACAAGTCTTGGGCACAATTGGTTTACATTTCTAGTCATCCTTTGATCATCGAATAATTATCTCACTTTCATGCATTAATCACATATTGTGGAGAACTTATCAACACCTTTTGAGTGAAGATATTTCTCGTTTCTTCTCGGTTATAGTTAGAGTTGGCGATCGGCACCACCCAATAACCCTTACCCTCGGGTCACCCTAGAAGATCGGCGTCATACACTTTCCCGAGAATAGAATTACACATGGAAAACCAATACAACTAACACAATATCCTACAAGCGAGAAATATTGGGATAGCACAAGTATATCTACTAATAATGACTACGAAGATCGGCCTTCATGCTAATCGTTATTAGTGAGCCACATTGATAATTAGTCAAACTCATTCAAATTCATCTTAAATCTAAGCAATTTCATCAATCAATAATCATAATTAGTTGTCACGCCTAATTATAACTTAACATCAACTAACGATAATTACATAGACAAAAGTCAAAGTATCCCGGGTTAGACCAAAAACCTAGAAAATAATTAACCCGTAATAATCAACTAGTTGATCATCCTAATTTAAATCATGCATTAACTACACAATAAAACACAAAATAGGAGAAATTAAATCTCACAAATTCATACTAGAAATGCTTACCAATTGCTCCCAAGAGTATATTTTGCCTAGATTAGCTAAACTCATAGCAAAAGCACAAAAATCCATGGTAAACATAGGATAAAAGATATGCAGGAGTAAATGAAAACTAGGGTTTTTAAGGTACAAAATCTGTGGTCTTCAATAGGGGAGAAAGAGGGATATTTATAGTCTAGGAATTAAAAGAGAAGCAATAAAATGGGTTGTTGGTCCCTTTGTTACGGACCGTGCCAATTTGACACTAGCCATGGCCACTGACCGTGTAGATTTGACACTGACCGTGACAAGTTCTCTGCCAAGCTTCTAACAATTTTCAAAATAATTGGCCTTCTCTTCGAAATTTTGTCGCCTCTTCGATCCCAAACTCTTCAAACCCGAACTCTTCAAAATGATCTTCAAAACACTTCATAAATTAAAGAATTAGGACATAAAACATGCGATATCATCTTAACTCTCTAATGGATAAAATTTTGATTTCCTTCAAATTAAATCCCTAATCTATTACAAAATTAGATTTCAAATGTGCTAAAAATATGATATAAATTAGGC
>JAUOBV010344220.1:0-10832 GCA_032360425.1 Rubia occidens | reverse complement strand
GTAATTATTATATTTTTCGCGAATTATTTAGAAGGGATGAGAAAGCAGAGGGACTGATGTTAAAATATGGAAAGAAAATATCAGAATCACAAATATCTATCTCTCTCTAATCACATCTTCACAAATTTCATCCGAAATTTGCTCAATCTGAAGTTCATCAAACGTTGATGCAATATCAACGATTTCATTCCAACCTTGACGATTTCAGCTCCAATCTCGACGAATTCAAACGATGAGCACGAACGAAGCTTCAAACAACGAGAAGGCTGAATATTTGGCCTGGTAAAATTTCTTAATCTAAAATCCACTTCAATTTGTTCATGAATGTGATAAAAATGATGTTCTAATCGATCGAATTGACAGGAAAAACAAGCAGCGTGAAACTCAACAGAAAAATCAGGAACTTACTTTGATATCCGATCAAAATCACGAACTTAATTAAATTAGGAACTTACTTTTAGGAAAATGAGATTCAGCAAATCACAGGAAATCTCGACGAAGAACTGAGGCTTATGTTAAAATATGATGTCTATATACACAAAATGAGGTTTAGTGTAATCAGGTGATGTTTCTAATGCAATGCTAGAACATTGTGTTGTAACTAGGAATCCTTGATCAGTAAATCTATATCATATATTAATGATGTTCCCTATTTTTCTGTTGATGTGTGAAGAATATAGCACGAGTTTCCTATTTTTCCTATTGATGTTTATGTTTATCCCGATGATCTGTGAAGGTTATAGCATGAGAATTATGATTTTTTATTCATACTGTTGTTTCGTATATATGCTGATGCAATTGCTGCTATTTTTGTTGAGTTATTCATAATATATCATGAACTTCCTATTTTCTCTGTTGAGGCTTATATAGGTGTTGAGGTTTATATATATGTGTTGAGGTTCATTGTTGTTCCTGTTTGATATTTGTAAAACAGGAGATGATAATGAAATATAGGAGGTAGATGTTTACAAAAGCTTAGAGTGGGTGACAACAAGAATATGGGAAGAGTTACAAGACCTATACCGCCGCCACTCAAAAGCAAGAGCTTTCAGTAAACGAAAATCAACAACACGCAGGACAAACAATAACAAGTTGAAGGGTAGATACCATACATGTTCTTGTGAAGGCAAAAAAAAAGTTCATAACTCCTTAAGTTGAGAATAAAAATAGGAAGAGGAAGGAATTCTTTCTAACAAGAAAATGATGCCGAAGTGAAAGGAAAATAGGCCTTGAAAAGGGAAAACCAATCAAATGGATACATGTACATGGTAAATGATGTTGGAGGTGAAAAATTAATTGGGCACAGGGATCACATCAATTATGTGAGTAGAATAAGAATGAAAGAAAAATGGAAGCCGAAGATGCTCAAAAATTAATTGATCTGCTCACAGAGGGAAGAATGTCTGCACTATTCTGGTGAGATTCCATTATGGCTGAAGATTTCAAGATATATGGTGATTTATTGGTTTTTGATACAACATATCGAACCAGAAATACAACCTCATCTGCGCTTCTTTTGACGGCCTCAACAATCACAGAATGAGTGTCATATTTGGATGTGCCTTCATCAACGATGAAACGGCAAAAACTTTTGTGTGGTTGCTGAAAACTTTGACTAAATCTATGGGAGAAACAGACCCTATCACTATATTCACAGATCAAAACAAGGCCATGGCAAAAAAATACAAGAGGTATAATCAACATACTCCCTCTGTCCCAGGTGATGACTGAAGAGATCGGTTAAAATTTTGAGACTCGCTTTCTCCCTCTGTCTCAACAGTTTTAGACTCAAGGAGGAAGAAAAAGAAATTGCGAAAGAGTGGTAAACCATGTAACTATTTTTTGTTTTCCTTCATTTGAATATTTCCCTTCTAGATGTTTTGAAATATTCTTATAATTTTGATACTTAGGAAAAATTAAATAATGATGAATTGGAAGGGAAATTCATACCAACGTTTAAGCACGACATTCTTTGTGCGGCTACCAATAAACCCGACCACCCGGGGCGTGTTAGGGTAGTGGGTTCATTCTTGAACTAACATGAGGCATTTTGGAATTACATGGTACTATGGTCGTGCACAACCATCGCAGGTCCACACATTGAAAAACAAGTGCTTCAGCAAGAGAAATGAATTGAGCAACAAGACATTCTCAGATGAAAGTTGATCTGACATGTCCTTGCTCTTCTCGAGAATTTAGATGATTTGACATCCAATTGGACTCTGCCATAAAGAGGATTGCACCATTGAGTTTAATCTGAAGGCAATCGTTAAAACTCCTGGAGATGAAGCCGAAAACCTCGACAATGTCATTGTTCTATTGATAAAAAGGTACACATTTAACATTTATCAAATCATTAATACAATTTTGTGTCATATTTAACAAATGTAATTGGTGCTATGTAGGGTTTATATGTGTGTGAGCTTTACATTAATCAAGACATAAATGGTAGACCATTTCACGTAGCTGATGGAGTTTTTCATGAGTTAAGGAAACATCATCACATCATACCAATTCATGAAGGTTTATCAAGCATTTTAGAGAAAGCATTTGTGAAGGGTGTCCCAGGCTAATCCATCATTCAATTTCTTAAAGATAGTATTTTTGTTGAGTTATTCATAATATATCATTGTTTCTAACAAGAACAGGATCCGCAGCTAAGATGTTTATCAAAATGACCGAAGATAACATGTACACGGTCCACCAGCATGTTCACAATCATGACATCACCCTTCCTCTGTGGGAATATCTGCACCGAAGTGAAAGGAAAATAGGCCTTGAAAAGGGAAAACCAATCAAAGCGATTGAACAAGTTGGACTGACAATATCAGATGGATGCAGGTACATGGTAAATGATGTTCGAGGTGAAGCCTTAATCGGGAACACCCTGAGGGATCACATCGATTACGTGAGTAGACTCAGAATGAAAGAAAAATAGAAGCCGGAGATGCTCAAAAATTGATTGATCTGCTCACAGAGGGAATAATGTCTGCACTATTCTGGAGGAATTCCATGATGGCTGAAGATTTCAAGATATATGATGATTTGTTAGTTTTTGACACAACATATCGAACCAACAAATACAACCTCACCCACGCTCCTTTTGTTGGCCTCAACAATCACATAATGAGTGTCATATTTGGATATGCCTTTATTAACGATGAAACGGCAGAAACTTTTGTGTGGTTGCTGAAAACATTCAATAAGTCTATGGGAGAAATAGACCCTATCACTATTTTCACAGATCAAAACAAGGCCATGGAAAAATCAATACAAGAGGTATAATCAACATACTCTCTCTGTCTCAGCTTAAGATGCAGGGGGAGAAAGAGAGTCTCTTAATTTTAGACCCTACAAAATGACTATTTTACCCTTCTATTATCATCCACTAGCAACCACCCCCCATCAACCACTAGCCATCAGCCGCTAGCCACTAGCCACCAATCACCGAACAAGCAACATCCAACACCTTTAACCACCACCAGTAACACAATTGAAAGTTTAATTTACATCAGAGAACTGATAAACAAATTAATACAACTTCTCCATTCTCTCAATTATGTGAACAAAATTTAATTAAAAATTTACTGATTATAATCACCTCTCTTCCTCCTCAGCTTTTCCATCCTCAACTCCTTCACCGTGAACCTCCGCTTCCGCAATTTCCTGGAACCTCCATCCCTTCCATTGTCGGGAACCTCCACCTTTGCTTTCGCCTCCACGCAACGTATTCAACTCTGCCTCAGTGTCATCATCATTTTCACCATCCACCGCATCTTCACTGTTCTCTGCGTCATCATTGTTCTCTACGTTATCACCATCCTCGCCTCTGCTTTTGCATCGTCACTGCCTTCACCTCCACCATTGCCTTGAATCGTCATCTCCATGATGTGGGTGAGGGTTTCATTACCTTGAATTTTGAAGGAGAGCAGTGCAGGGTGAAAGATTCACGATGGAGGAAATAGGATAGTGGGAAAAGGAAGAAAATGAATGAGAGGACATGAGATCGGGAAAAGAAGGCGACGGGAATTAGGGTTTTTAGTTTGGGCTAAATGAGCCTAATTTAACAAAAAGAGAGTAGTATGGTCTTTTGACCATAAATAGTTAGTGTTATATTTCCAAAATTTGAAAGTGTGCAGCCTATGGTGGGACAAACTAAAAAGGAAAGTGTTCAGCTTGAACTGGGATGAAGTGAGTACATTTTTATTCTTACTTATGTTTCAATAATATATAATGAGGTTTCAGTTTTTACTGATAATGTTTAACTAATCTGATATGAAGTTTTTCTTTTACCTACTAATGTTTTGTAAACCTGAAGTTGAGGTTGATGTTTTTAAATGTCTTAATCATATGAACTGAGGTTTATGTTTTTATTGGTGATATGAGAATAATATCGAATGAGGTTTTTTTTCCTGCTTCTGCTTTGTAAATATGAAGTTCATCATACTGTTCTTTTTTATTGATGTCTGAATATCATCAACTGAGGTTTCTTTTTTTCCCAGATGATGTTTGATAACCTCCATCTAAGGTTTCTATTTTTTTATAAGTGCATAATATGACCTGAGGTTTCTATATTTTCATGCTGATGTTTATGAACCTATAGAAGATGTTTAAAAAATCTAGGTTCACACTGTTTATGCTTGCACATAAGCTAAATTTTATGAGCATATCTTAATGAAAAGTGTACCCCAACACAAGGCATAGTCTTTTTATTTGGCATCTAAAACAAAATTGTATCAGCCATTATGGAAATTCGAAGAGCGACTCTGAATTCAGCAAATCATTTGACAAGTGTTTGATGTTTTCCTCAGATGAGGATGAATTTGAGAAAGAATGGGTAGAAATGATCAACAAATATCAACTATAAAATCATACTTGGTTCAACCAATTGTACATGCTGTGAGATAAATGGTGCACAACCCTGAACAAGGACTACTTCTCAGCTAGGATATTGCCTTCACAAAGAAGTGAGAGTACCAATGGTGCTCTCAATTTCAAAGCATCAAAGACTACAACACTCGTTAAATTTTATCAGATTTATAGTACCCCAATATATAACTGGAGAGCTAAAGGAGTAGAGAATGAGTTCTACTATTCGGAACTTGTTCGGTCCTTACTATTTGAAGAGGCGAACTATTGATTCCGAATTCATAACAAGTAATTTGGCCCTTCAGGTTATGAGGCCAAAGACCATCTGAGTTCGTAAAGAATTTTTTCTCAAAAAATGCTAGCTTATTTTTTACCCGAGATGGGCCGGATTTGGCACCCAATCTCCGAACCACTCATTCCAAGTTTGTAAGATGATTCGTCCCATTTTATTTTGAAGAACCAAATCAATTACGAGCTCATAAACTAATCTGTGCCTTTTTAAATAAGGCCGACTCAGTTCCGAGCTCGGAAATTGATCGGGTGCAATAGTAAAAAATTTAATCAATAGGGTTTCATATAGTAGTTTGTATTGAACATTAAATCATTATAATTTTCTGCTTGAGCATTGAAAAATTAAACATAATTCGATAAATATGAAAATTTGGCTAACTTACGTAAAGGCCAACTTATTGGCCATAATTAAAGAAAATATCTCATAATCCAAATTTTAACGAAATAAAATACTTGTAGCAAGAAGTTATCACTAGAAATTCCAAAATATTCCCAATGGTAAACTATTGTCAGATGATTGATTGGCTAGATATCCTCAAACACGTGCTCAATAAGGAGTCATGGTCATTTTCTTGGTTTCCACCATCAAATACCCCCGGCTCAGCCTCAGAGTGAGTGTGTGTCATCACCGAATCAATGTTTTGGGGCTCTTCATCCTCGCTTCGTTCAAGGTGAAGTCCCTGAGCTTCCAAGAAGTTTTATTGATGGGCATCCACTCTGGCCAAGATTTCGGAGGTCTCTTCAACATCGCCACAAGTGAAGTTCAAGTACCACCCTATGGTAGTCTTCCAGCTTCTCTGAGAACCTACTCAAAAAAAGAAAGAAATTTAACATACACAATTAGCAATAAGAGCGAGAAATGTATAAAAATTTCTTTAAAGTATTGAAGAATGTTAAATATTTACTAGATCTCGACCCCTCTGCTCTATCAAGTTCCGCCTCCCCTGCCCTTTTGACATTCTTTGCTACCTGTTCCAGAATAATCCTTTTCTCCAATTTATTTCCAGGGCCGAGTTGCAGCTGCTTATGCTAAAACTACACTAAGTCATAAAACTCTAGGCGAAGTGGGCGGTCTTAGGGTTAGACACCGGCCTTCTTCAATATCGCTGTGATCAAGCCACTATAAGTGAGATCCTTTTTATTTTGGCATTTGCGGCCTTGAGTATACTCATCAAGATGATATAACCAGAGTTTATATCCACACCCTTAATCACATAGTAGAAAAACATGAGATTCCCCATGGTGGGCTCACATGTGTGTCCACCTGTGGGAAAAAACATTCAGACACACCTACTTATAAATGAGCCTCTCATCTACCATCAAACACCTATGTCAAATCTTTCCGCTGGGCTTGCGGTGCTTCCATTTCTACGAAAGTATTTCCTAGCCATGGCTACGGGATCTGTTGGGGTGGCTTCACTGATGGATGACAAACTTTGTTAATGATAGATTTCTACAGGGCCATGGTTATTTTCAGGGTTCAATACCTCGAGGGACGAGTACGAGCTACCTAGGGCCTCACATACTGTGTACATAGTAACCGCGATTATTTTCCATTCACCTTAGTACACGCTTTCCCCAAATTAGCATAAAATTCAATAACTTTATCTACATAAACGTTTTCTTTCAAACACAATTATTTTTAGAGATGTTGATCTTTGAAACGCTTCAACAAATATCCTAGAATCAAATCTTCAATTGATGATGCACGAATTACTTTCGAATTGATAACCTTGCGCTTAGAGAGTTCAACCTACCTCTCCTCCGCTTTTTGGTTGAAAAATATTTTCGATGCTGCGAGCTCAATGTAGGGTTCATGGCTTCGGTTGCTCATTTCCCCAATGCTCTTCTTTGTGTATCTTGGCCTCAGCATATATATTCTTGAGTTTTTGATAATTTTTAGTACTATTGATATATTCAATGTTTAATATTTTTGTTATTTAGAGATAACTTAATGATTGTGAGTTCGGTCGTACCTCGGGTAGTGAAAATCTAATGACGGTTTATTACCAAGTTAAAAAAATAGCTAATGTTTGAAATCGATATTAAAAGTAGCATTTTCTTCTTAAAATTTCTTTTATGAAGTTAGTTCCATGATTGAGTGGACAGTTTTTTGATGTAGGTTACATAATGTCTAAGAAAAAGACTCTCGATGATGCTACGCTAAAATCACAAAGTAGCCATCCCGTGACATTGGGAATTGGTTGTGATGATGATAATGGATCTGACAAGGTAAGAATTGTCAAAACACATTGTAGAATATTAGAATGTAGGATAGCTAGAAAAGAGTAAACTCCATTGGTTTTCAATTAGTCGGCAAGTGTTTGTCCAAAGAACATGCACTAGTTGGGTTGCAAAGGTTGGTAGAACAAGGGTGGACATAAAGTATGATAGTTGGCATAAGGTACCCAAAGATTATAAAGATACCCACAAAAAAGAAGGGTCTATACGAGAAGGAAGAAGAAAAATAAATTGCAGAATGAGTGGTAAACCCTACAACTGTATTTTGTTTTCCCTCATTTAATTTTTCCCTTCCAGATGTTCTGAAATATTCTTATAATTTTGATACTTCAGAAAAATTAAAGAATGATGAATTGGAAGGGAAATGCATACCCACGTTTAAGCACAACATCCTTTGTTCGGCTACCAATAAACCCTACCGCCCAGTGTGTGTTAGGGTAGTGGTGCATTCTAGAACCAACATGAGGCATTTTGGAATTACACAGTACTATGGTCGTGCACAACCATCACGAGTCCACACATTGCAAAAACAAGCGCTTTAGCAAGAGAAACGAATTGAGCAACAAGAAATTCTCAGACGAAAGTTGATCTAACACACCGGCCTTGCGCTTCTTGAGAATTTAGATGATTTGAAACGCAATTGGACTCCACCATTAAGAGGATCGCACTATTCTCCGAAAGATGTTGAGGTTAATCAGTAGGCAATTGTTAAAACTCCTTGAGACGAAGCCGATAACCTTGAAAATGCCATCGTCACTATGTATAAAAAGTTACACATTTAACATTTATCAAATCATTAATACAAAATTTATGTTATATTTAAAAAATATAATTGGTGTGATGTAGGGGTTCACATGTGTGTGAGCTTTACATGAGTTAATGCAACATCATCACGCCATACTAATTTTGGAAGGTTTGTCAAGCGTTACTTTAGAGAAAGCACTGGTGAAGGGTGTCCCGTTGCCAATTCCCGACGGAGATTACAAGAATGTTGGTCCCACTCATGAAATATTTCTTTTGTGGCCGTGTCGTCTAATATATGCCGATCCTATAAAGGATTACCATTTAAAATTCAAACGGACAACAACACCTAAAGCCATCCAAACTACACCTAAACTAGTCCATAGGACACCCAAACCAGTCCAAACAAGACCGGTCAACCAGTTCTAAGATTATAAGTCCTGAAAAACTCACCTCACTTCGTATGAGTGCTATACAGTTGGTTTCAACCACATGAACTCAACTCAACTTACTCATGCCTGGGAAACGATTACGTATTTGGTGGAAATAAAGATATCATCGCGATATCGAGTGATTTTAAGGACCTATGGAAATGTGAGCAAGTTAATCAAACGCTAATGTCCATATAAATCCCGTGAGTTAAATATATTTATGTATATATAATTAATGTTTACTATTTTTTTATAAATTGTTTACAACTAATGCAAAAATATTCTTAATTATTTCATGTATAATCAAAATAAGAGATGGTTCAGATATATGTGTCCGGTGATGACTCAAGAGATCAGTTGTACAAACCAAGATAGAATCAATTACATTCGCAAAATCCTTGGGAGAAAGGATAAGAAATTATTCATTGCGCCCTACATTCAAAGGTTATAGTTATTATCTTCAATATGTTTACAAACATCATTTACGCATTTTAATAAATTTTAAAATAATTTGTTATTTAGGAAACATTGGCGATTGATCATGATTGCTATGAAAAAGAAGCTTGTGTATTGGATGGATCCATTGCACTTCAAACCATCAGATGAATTTGTCAAGATTTTGGAGTCTGCTATGAAGGACACTAGCAAAATTGGTGAAATCAATTTTGAGATGGTCGAAATCAAGGTAATATATGCTACAATTGTGTCCTTTTTTCCAACGGGATTTATAAATGTGTTTCTATACGTTACAAATTTAATTTTCTTTTAAATCAGTACAAGAAATAAGTACAAACATGGGAGTGCGGGTATTACGTAATGTTGTACGCAATAGAGTGCATAGAAGGCGTAATGTTGAATTTTATTGAGATTGACAAGGTAATTATACATTTTCTTGTAATAATAATAATATTCCAAGCGCTATAGTGTTTCAATCTCAACAATAATATTTGCTACTAACGTCCTACTCGTAGGTTCTTCCAAAGGCAACAATGACCTATTCAAAAGAAGACATCAACAACGAAAGGAATTGTTTGGCTCGGTATCTCATTTTCAACCGCTTAGCAACTCTTGGGAAGTTTAACTTGGTAGAGTAACACAATTTAGATAAATTAGTGTGGTATAAAAATTTGGAATATAATTGTATTTATTTATGTTCCTATCTATAGATTATTGCTTAGTTAGCATTTTCTATAGATTTTTGTTAGCTTGTAGAACAATTCCATGTATTGGGTTACAATTGTGGCTGTTAAAAGGCTTATTTTAAACCGAGAAAATGAATGAAAATTGTATTTTGACCATTGGACCAGTATGGGGTTCCGAACTTGTAAGATAGCTCGACCTTCTAATAATCTGCAGACTGAAATGCTTTACGAACTAGGAAGGAGAATTGACAAAAAATAGAGTGAATGATTTTACAGAGGTGACACGGAATTAGGACCCGAATTAGGAAGTCAGCATCCAATGTGATCCGATTTGGGTTCCGAATGAGTAACCCCCATGGTGTTCCAAGTTCGGAACGATCGACAGGGCCGACTGGGTTGCCCTGGTTCCGAGTGAGGAAGTGATAAAAGGCGGTTACTTCGACCATTTAAAGGCTTTCCATAACTGCCTTTAAACTGTGTTCCGAGTTTGGAACATAACTCTAAGGCCGAGGAGGGCTGCTTTGTTCCGATTTCGAAGCCTGGGTGTTTTTAAAGACGTTATCGGAACCGCATTTAGTTGGTTGCGATTAAAGGGGCGACTTCTCTGGTCCGATATTACCGCCTTTAATTTCCCCTTCTCACACTAGTGTTTAGTTTTTTTTACTCTAAAATAAGGAAAATATGTGCTCCCTGACTCTTTTTATATTGTGGAATGGTTTTTTTAATAGCACATTCCTCTTTGCACAAATGCTTCTCTTAATTCAACCTCCGCCACTTATTTAAATTTTATTTTTAAAATTTGTATAATTTGGTAGGATATCAATATGTAGAGAGCAGAGGATCTCAAATGTGCTAATTATTTTCATGCATGCTTGGTCCAAAGTTGACATATCATTTTGTTCGCTAAAATAAGACACAATTGGACTAGATATTTAAAATCATAGTTTCTAATAATCATGTTTCTAATAATAAAATCATGTTAAGTGTTCTTGCGCAGCAGTTCATATGATTCTGTAATTTGACTAAATGTTATGACATGGTTATAATAATATCGATACGTACCAAACTTTTGGAAACTTTGGTTTAAATGATTTGTTATGTACTCTGCTTGCAGGTA